>BMAO01001889.1:0-37139 GCA_019973975.1 Trichonephila clavata
TAAATACCATACATTCTGGAGTAGGTGTCATCAAATGTGATTAATGAGACTATCTATATTGTCAGCGTCAATCAAACGAACTGACCAACCTATTAAATCTACGAATATGGACGTTAGACTGTCTAAAAGGAGAAAACGAAATAAATAAAATATTAGAAGACAACATGTGATTAAAATACATTTAAGATTTATATTTGATAGCTTATAGACTCTTTTAAAGTATTTCAAACATTCAGTTTTAACATGAAATGTACGTTTTTTTCATTCTATACTGAAAAATGAAATTGTAAAGTATTATTCAGAAAATATCATATAAAGATGTTAAAAATAAATGTTACAAATATAAACATAATTTTTAATATTATAAGCATATGAAAATCAGAAACATTTCTGTAAGAAAGACTAAGTAACTTTAATGTTCCGCATGATATATTTAAAGTAGTTGCTTTTGTGTATAAAACTTTATAGAATTATAAAATGTATCACACTCTTTAAACCCTACTGAATTTTAGTATTATATACATTTTTTATTAAAAAAATTATTGAAATTTAAAAAAAATTGAAAATATAAGTATTTTTTTAATAAAATATATATATTATTTTATTTATACAAAAATGCTACTGTGTAATAAGGATATATTTGACTTTATAAATTATCTTACTGCTAGTAATTCGTGCAATTATTTTAGAAAATGCCTTGCGCAACGTAAAACTTACTTAATATAAGTAATACTTAAGACAACATTCTAAAAATTTTAATACAATTAGCTATAATTTCTTGGAAAATTTGTAATGGCATTCATCACATTTCTTGTTTAATTTATTTCATTCTGTTTCTGTAACTTAACTTTTGAGTGCTACGTATTTCCCATTTCCAGGTACAAACCCAGAAGTAAGTAATCTTTAAAAATAACCAATCATCAAAATAAAATCAGAACACTAATTTTGATTTTGCATTGAATTGTATCCTAAAAGGAGATGCGACTCGAACGAGGCGTGTCAGAAAACTAAGTATCATTTCGTTCTATTGCAACCACAGCCGTAGTTTTGCGACTCAACGCTTTGGCTCACGTGTCTTTGTTGTTGTTGGTTCAAAGACATTTTTACAGCCCGATTGCATTAATTTTACGCGTGTTATTGGGAGTTCAAAATGTTTAAGACGATTATTAATCCCACCAAATGCGAAGAGCCTTCCTTGTGTAATATGTTCTTTAAACGCAAGGAATGTTAAGCCAATTGAAATTCCTCGCCAACTTGTTCAGATTTACGGGTAAAATGTAATGAGAGTGATGAAATGATGAGAAAGTGGGTTTTACAATTCGATGATGAGTGAACCAATGGTCATGACAAACACGGAGAGAGAGCGGCTTCCTGTTATCATTGATTGTTTAGTTGAAAAAGTGATTGAAAATATTTGTGAAATCAGATGGTTCACAATAAGATTGCTTTCTAATGAGTTTCCACAAATTTAAAAAACTGGTTACAAGTGGAACATTTCTTTAAGGTATCCGACTACTTGCGACAACTTTTTTTAAAAAAAATGGAGATATGGGGATTTTTTTGGTTGGTTTTAGATATATTTAGTATATTTTAAGAAAATATGCTAAAATTACACAAAAAAAGAAATTATTATTACTAAAATGGGAAAAAATGGGTAAAAGTTTATAAAAAAAATAGCCTAAACGCGGCCCAATCTGCACCAAAAGTTAATGAATAAATTTTCAACTTTTTAATTTTGATGTGTTATGTTATTCAGTTTAGAAATGACCTTCTAGATAAAAGATAGCTTAATTTTCACAAAAACTAGAGCACTTTATCTTAGTTATTATAAGAAATTGCTTAAAAAAACATTGATTATATTAACATAAGGACTGTAAATTTTGTAATAAAACAGTGATTGATAAATCTGAATGGTTAAAACACTTCTACTATTATATAGAACGTACAAAAAAATTCAGTTAATTATTGTCAAAACTCTTTTAGAGATCGCTGTCCCCGTTTGAGTATTTTCAAAAAAACACATTTCGAGTAAAGCGTGTTTTAAAGTATGACATCCTGCTTAAAGTAATGGCATTTGCTTCTACTAAAAAACTTGTAGTTTTTGTTCGAGTGAACGGAAATTAATAAACTTGGTATTTTTATAAAGCTAATACGAAGGCATATAAAATAAAGTGATAAAAATAAATATGCCACTTTTTGGTAAAATTCACAATTTTAGGGTAGTCGGATACCTTGAAGAGCGTATAGACGAATTGGTTTATTGATATAAAAAATGCGTGATGATAACTATGCAGAACAATAATTTCTAGCATGCTCTTTCATGTATATATTTTAAAAAAATATTTTTTAGGAAGTTTTTCGAAATCGGTACTTAGTTTCCGGAAATGTCCCGTATATTAAATTGTTCTTTAAACTTATTACAGAAATAAATAAAATAAAAAAAATTAGAAATATCTGATAAGTGCATAAAATGATTTTGATAAATATTGCTGTATATGATATCATGTAATGATTTGATACAAGAAATATATACAAGAAATTAGATTAAAAAACTATATTTCGAAAGGTTTTGAGCAATTTGATTGTCAGATTTAGCTTACAATTTTCAAAAATCGAATAACCTTTTGTTTGATGTTATCAAATTAATATATCAGCTAATATAATAGTTTCGGTTAAATTGCTAATAACTGATTTTGGCTCATGCGTTTTCTCATCAAAATTAGTTTTATGAAATATCTCTTAATATCGTCTAATGTGTGTTTTAAATTTTTTTTTATATAATACTCTGTTCTTAGTTCCTTAGTAGTCATAAAATTTTTCAACAAAATAAATAATCTAAAATATTATTAATCGTTACCATATCTCTTGAAAGTTAACATCTTGCATTTTAAAAGTAAGATTTCATCATTGAACAATAGCTTTCCACCAATCATAGTCTCAGTCTACAGAAGTCACGCGGTTACAAGACTTTCTGTTGCCGCTTCCTATAAATATCCAAGGCTCTGGAAAATCGTTCTCTTTGTCTCTTTTGTCTTCGTCGCAATGTAGAACACGTGTCTGTTTTATTTGTCCTTTATGTCGTCCACTTCTACGTCTCTATTTGTTTAATGTACAATTAACCGGATTACCTAACAACAAGACTGTCAATACCACCAATGCAGCATCAACAAATTAAATAGTGATTTATATAAAAAAACCCATTTAACACTCGCTATGTCCTGTCGTATATGTATATATATTTGCGCTTATTCTTTTCAATATAAATCTCCCCTAAACTAATATAATTCCAATGCTAATCAAAGAAGTTGTCAAAGAAAGATTAATCAAAGAATTTATCTTAACAAAAGTCAAAATAATTTCCATTAATCATACGATAAAACGCATCTCTAGTGTCTGTTAAATTCTGAAAATTAAATTACGGTATTTAATGGAATGCACGCCACGACCAGTTCTGAGCAGCAGCCTAAATTCTAAACATGTTTTTGAGAAGAAAATTTAAAAAAAAATAGTTTTAGATATTTGATTATTCCCAAAATTAAAAAAAAACCTTAATGAGACATAATAAGAAGTTTAATAATTAATTTATTTTAGCAATATATTTCTTAAAAAATTTAAATATATACATGAACTTGTAATTTCTAAAACCGTCAGAGTATCATTTTCAAATCCTCCCATCCAACAAATTTTTCAGGCTTCGATTCTAAGCTGCACCTGATTTTCAGAAGCATTAGCACTGAAAAAATAGCGTGTCTTGCATTCGACTAATAACAATAATTAAAAAAATGTAAAAAATAAAGTTCAGGTGACTTATCTTCGAAAATTACCTAAAATATCTTTATACCCGCTTTTACAAAAAACTACATAAATACAACGGTTTTGAATAACATCATCATATTTTAAATTCATACACATTTCAAAATATAAATTTCTTGTAAGTTCATCTGAGCATTTTACAGTTCCTAAAGACAATAGAAATAAAAATATCCGAAATACAAAAGAAAAGAATATTGTAACACTTAGTCATATTACTCTAAAAAAATATTGCGACACAGCCTCGGCATCAAGCATTCATCAAACATCTCCGAGCATAATGCAAAACGCTTCGCGCCAAAATGTTCAGAACACCATGTAGTTTAAAGATTTATACACCGAGGATGCGTTGCAGCTCGAATATCCAAGGATGCATTTCGCTAGGCGAATGTATCGCATGCGTTTTGTATCGACTTAACGTAAGGCAAGCGTACGAAAGTCCGGTTATCCGGTAAATCCATTTCGCTCGTTCCCAGTTACCAAGTGCGATCGTGCTCAGAATGCACTGTTCTGCAGTTGTGACTACGGAATGAGAGGATCTTGAGCTTCTGGGAGGAAGTGAATGGTTTCAGAGGGGTTCAGCAAGTGTGTGCTCATGTTACGGAGAAGGGGAAAAACATACATTCGTGATATCTGTTCGATGTTTCTCTAATCTTACATCGAAATCTAGTTTAGCGGGGTTTTTTTTGTCTGAATTTAGAATTCTTTGCATGGGGGGACAAGTAAAATTCACCTTCTCAAATTTGGATATATATTTCCTTGCAACTCTACGCATGTGTAGAAGCTGACGAACAAATATGAAATAAAGGATATTATTTTTTTCATGTATTTATATACATGATTGTAAGTGTTTCAGGTTGATATACTTATTCATTATTAATTTTAAATAGGCAACAATCACATTCATCATACAATAGTAGTGGCTGATTTGGTAAAAGCTAAATAGCAATGATATTGAAAAAAATTTTAATGGACATTTTTTTATCATAGCAAATAAAATGAAACGGTGCAAATAACATTAAAAAAAATCTAAAATCTTCAAAAATTTTTTTTAATTATATACAAAATTGGTACATTTAAAAACCCTTCATATATTAAGAAAATAAAATTTTAAAGATTCTAACTACGGTAAATATACAATTAAGAATACATGAAAGAAAAATTCTTTCGAGGTTCATCACATAAAGCGAATTTACTACGATTTTGCTTAGTAATCATATTAATAAGCATAATTTTTATATGTTTAAAACATAGTACTGGTGGAGCTGAGAAATCAATAATTTCATCCAGAAAAAGCAATGTTTAAAGTGTTTAATGACTACAGAATGATTTGCGCAACGAAATTTTGTTTTCAAAACAGTTCTAGAATCTTAAAACCCATTATTAAGATATTTTTGAAATAGAAGCCAAAAATATTAATAATAATAAAATATGACGACAACATAAGATCTAAAATACAAAACTGTGCTTCAGTACTTATTTTTTTCTTATATTAGATAAAAATTCGAAAATAACCAAAATCAAAAGCTTAAAATATGTTTCGAATCTTTTGAAGGTGCTAAATCAATCACCTTCATGTACATTAATATTCTAAAATCGATATTTTCAATGGTTTGTAATGATAAATATGTATATTTTGTACTCAAAACTTTTCATACGCGTCCTAATTTCAACTGACATATAAAATTAAAAATTTCACTCTTTGAGTTATTTATTGTATGTTAACTCTGGGAACAAATTAACGCTGCCGTAATATTCTCTCTCTGGTCGATTTTCTTTAAAGAAATACACATATGTTATACTTTAGCATATTAACACACCTTTTTAAGCTTCACTTGTAGGTAAAGGAATCTTTGAACTCCATTTTTACCCACTTTAAAAGTGAATTTAATTCGAAAAATTTTGCTCATTGTCGAGGACTGATGACAATACAATAATGTAATTATTTTGTTCCATTGTCCTGATCAGTATCATCAGGATTAAAAATTTCGTATCTTTAGATCACATCTCGCATCTGGCGACTAATTTTAGATCCCATTTCCAGATTTGGCGACGAAAAGATTAAGTTACATCTTAGTTTTTAGTTACAGCTATAAAAGGATGTTCTCTTTAGTTTTTTTAAATTATAATTTATTTTTATAAAAAAGCTTTGATCAGAATATTAACACTATATATTCTACACAGATTGATATATTAATAAATTCTTTAATTAAAAGACACTTTAAAAATGTTCTTCATTCAATTTTTTTAATAAAAAGTCGAATCAAAAGGCGGGGTCACTTCCCTAATTTATGCCTCGCAAATGAAAAGAAAGCTTAGATTTGATAAGAGTAATAGAAACACGAACCAGAATTTTTCTTTCTATTTCATGTTTTTTGTTCATTTTCTTTCATATAACTATTTCCAGGCCAACAAAAAAAATTAGAAATGCAATAAGCCACCATCTACTTAAGTGTTTTCTATTTGCAATCCGCAAATGGTTCAGCATTGCTTAAAAATGAAAGATATAACTAAACATTTTTTTTCCACGTGAAATAACTGAATAATTTAAAATTACATCGAGTCTAATCTAATTTGAAACATATTAAATTCACAGACAGCAATCCGAAAAATGAAATTTTAATATTTCTCCAAAGGAAAAAAAAGGCAAATATGTTTAAATCGAATATACTTTCTGACCCATTGCCGCCTAAAGCCGTAATTTTGTTTATTGGTATTTCTAAATTTGCCTTTAAATATTTAAAATTCGGAGCCCAAGCAAGGAAGAATGTCTCTTGAATACGAAAATCGATGCCATAAATAATTCAGCGTTTGTTTTCCGGTCTCATATTTCCCTTCAGCTGCTAATTCGATAAGATGAAATTTTTGACAGCTTTCCGAGAGTGGAAATCTGAAAGCCAAACAGAAAATGAATTTCCATTTTCTTATTCGTAACACGGAATTGCAAAAGCGGGGTTTTTTCCCTTCCCTCTCCTTTCTGTGCGTTATTGGAATAGCTATGTTTAATAAAATCTTTGGCATTGCGAAGTGAGAATGAAAAGTATAATAGCTTTGTAATGTATAAGGGGCTAAGAATTATGAAAATAACTATTTTATCTTACAGAATCAGAAATCTGTCCATTCATAATTTATGCATAAATGTATTTCTTTGATTGTATCTTTCCTAATGATTTTTCAGTTAATTAAATGCATGATAATTGCTGTAATAAATTAAATTAGAAATACTTAATTTTGTCTTGAGTCTTCAATGTTTGAAATGTCACAAATTTTATACTTAATTTTCTATTATGCAAATTTCATTTATAATATTTAATCATTGGTTTTTCAATCCTTTGCGAGGAAAAATAATCCCTGATTTTGGGGAGAAAAAGTTTTAGATTTTCTTTACCCCGAAATATTAATTTACATATGATACTGCAAATGTATATACATTAAATATAAGTTATTGTTATCTTAAATTTTAAAATAAAATCTGGGGATTAGGGATTTTTAATTTACAAAATTTTGCTGATAAAAATTATGGTTTTTAAACGCTAATCTTCAAAAATAATATTTTGAAAACGAAATATTTATCAAATAAAAATCCTTTGGTTTAAATCAAAGACTCTTTAAGAAACATTGAAAATCTTATGGATTTTATAGCACCTATACATAAAAATTTTTATTCAGAGATTAGAAATTAAAGTATTGCATGGCAGTACATGCGATATATCTTGTATTTAGGACAACAATATATTTAAAGCATAAAATATTTTGCTTAACCATGTGTGTTATATTTTTATTATTGTATTTTTAAAGAGAAAATCCGTATTAGCGAAATTAATATTTACTATTTCTCAAGTTGCTTCAGTTGATACTCATTTTTAATTGAATTAATTAAGAAGAAAACTGTAGCAGCAATCAGAAATAGTGTACATCAAAATAAATAATATAAATGATACCCATCTGTCTTTTATACGAAACAAATTATTCTTATTTTTTCGAACAAACCATTTTTTACACCACTCAGAGTTTCAGGTTTTAAACATTTTATAATATACATTAATAATACTTAAATATGCTTTATGTTAATCAAAATTATGTATGAAGCAGCTGATATTTTGGGCAATATAGTAAGCAAGTTGGACATCACTATGTACAAGCTTATTTCGAGACAGATTTGTTATGTAAGGCAGCTACTGCATGCTTTTTTCGGTGTCGATGGTATCTGTTGACTAAACGGCTGATCTTTATATGATAAATTATAGTTTAAAAAAACTAAAAAACACATTTTTATAGTTAATCGAAAAATGTTTAGTTATATCATTCATTTTTAAGCAATGCTGAACCATTTGCGGAATGCAAATAGAAAACACTTAAGTAGATGGTGTCTTATTGCATTTCTAATTTTTTTTTGTTGGCCTGGAAATAGTTACATGAAAGAAAATGAACAAAAAACATGAAATAGGAAGAAAATTCTGGTTCGTGTTTCTATTACTCTTATCAAATCTAAGCTTTCTTTTCATTTGCGAGGCAGAAATTAGGGAAGTTGACCCCGCCTTTTGATTCGACTTTTTATTAAAAAAATTAATGAAGAACATTTTTGAAGTGTTTTTAATTAAAGAATTTATTAATATATTAATCTGTATAGAATATATAGTGTTAAAGCTCTGATCAAAGATTTTTTATAAAAATAAATTATAGTTTAAAAAAACTAAAGAACACCTTTTATAGCTGTAACTAAAAACTAAGATGTAACTTAATCTTTTAGTCACCAAATCTGGAAATGGGATCTGAAATTAGTCACTAGATTCAAAATGGGATCTGAAAATAGGAAATCGTTAATCCTTGTGATCTTGATCAGGACAATGGAAGAAAATTATTAAATTATTGTATTGCCATCGGTCCTGAACAGGTGAGCAAAATTTTGAATTAATCTGACCTTTTAAAATGGGTAAAATTGAGTTCAAAGGTTCCGTTACATACAAGTGAAGCTTAGAAAAGGGTGTTAAGAAAATAGAAGGTCACATACACATGCATGAAGTTGGAAAAAGTAGAAGCGGGGATGTCTTTGAAAAACCTTCACATTTTTGCATTTAATCTATTATATGTGTATTTATATTTATATTCGTAATTCTTATTCTTGTTGAAAAAAATTGTGACGATTTAGATAAACTGACAAAAGCAGATAAAACAGTGTTTTTTTTCATAAGAAAGACAAATATGTCGTTACCTACTTTCTACATGTCATTTACTGTGTTCCTTTCAGTTTGAAAATTTTCCCTGTGGAACCAAAACAGTGTTTCCAGATGTATGATGTCAGCATGAGCATGACATTTTATCAAATCCCATTCTAAGAATGCTTAAAATTATTTGGATTTCATAAATTAGATTTCTCATTAATACAATATTTTCTTCCTTATTAACACATCCCACTTGCATAACTGATTTTTCCTTAAGCTATTTTGAATTGTTATGAATATTTTAGTTTATCAAAAATATTTTAGTTTAAAAAAAGCCCTAAGAATACCACCCATAAATATCTGCATTATATATTTCTGGAAATTATTTTTTTTAAATATGAACTGTGTACAGAGAACTGTGTTCAGATTCACTTTTAGTCAATTTCTCATCAATTGCTCACCTGAAGAATCGTTTTAACTTCACTCGATCAAAGATGTAGGAGCAATATTCGGTTAAAACGGTGAACCTTACTAATTTATGACTATCCGATTTTATTCAACTTGTCGGAGATTCGCCGGTTTGAATAAATAGTCGACTTAGGTGGATCAATGCTATTCCCCTCTGGCAGGATGAAAACTCTCAAAGTAATCAAATAACTGCCTCTGCTTTGATGCTTGAAGCAATGAATTTAAAATGTATTAAAGTTGGAGCTCTGCTCCCAAAACAAACACTTCCGAAATTGTTGGTTTTATTGCTAAGATGAACAACATTTTATTTATTTAATTGGCATCGCATGAATATGTTCTATGTAAACTTCATGTGTAACATATATTCCCCACCGTATGAATAATATTTCTAGCTAGCTATTTTGTTTTTAACCCCTTAATTGTGATTAAAACTCTTTAAAAGATACCCTATTCGCTCCCCAGTGCCACCTTTTTCCACATAAGCTTGAATGTACTGTGTACTGAAAAGGGAAAAGAGCAGAAATACCCACGTTTTTCTCTAGTAAAATAAAAAAATTATTAATAAATAAAATAAATTATTATCTGAAATAAATTCATGGAATAATTTATTACATTCCAAAGCCTTTGAAATAGTAATACTGCTAGCTGTGCAAAGAGAAGAAACTTATTTCGGAAAAACGTATATATACGTCCGGGGAACTCAACGCACCGGTAGAGCAAGACGGATATATGCATTTATAGCATTCGCTAATATGGAATTAGATTAATAATTTGAGCGAAAATTGAACAAATTAGAAAATAAAAGCAATACAACCACCAATGAAGAATTAATGTATGTATTCTTTTAAAGAGTTTGCGTAAGTAATATAGAGCATGCAATTATCAAACTGTGAAATATATGAGAAAATGTCTATACTGCATTATTTTTAGGTCTATATATTAAGTAAAAGTGCACCACATCAAATATATAGTATATCTGTGTGAAATGGATAGAATCGTAAACATAAAGTAAGCAGTCGATGAACATGATACTTTTATATTTATGTATTGATTACATTCTTCAATATACGAGAGTGTTAAGAAGATAACCATACATATTACAATATTATTTTTTAAAATACTAGTTTCATAGCCATATACCTTTTTAATATATAAAAAGAGTACGTTTTTATACGATGCATATAGCAGAAAATCCTTAAATATTTCAGAATTAAAATTTATATATCTAATAAAAAATCATACAGAACATATACAAAATTGCTTCAAATTCCCACATTGTGCAATCTACAATAAAATTGCACAATATAGATGTAATATGAATATGCATTAATTTCTGTTAACTAATTTCTTGCGGTTTCATGAAATATAAGAAACACATGTGGTGCTATTGAAACTAAAATTAGCTCAAAATACATACATACACTTATATACGAATTGCAAATAAATAACTTTAATTTGTGGTACAAGCGCGTTAAAGAAAGGTTCTATTCATAATATAAAAATGGCAAGGAGATGTATTCTTGGATCAGATAGAAATTTTAAAAACGGATATTATTTGTTGATAAAATTGATATGAATATGTGTATTTATATATTGTTATTATAAGTGCAATTAAATATAAAGCTGAAAGATTAAATAAAAAGGTTACAGCTTAAGCTAAAAAACTTAAATATATATCCAATTATTCTTTTAATGTTTCATATAATTGGAATATCAATTTCAAAAATATGTATAAAATGTTATAAAATTAAATGTAAATACCACTAATATTTTCTTAACCCATTAACTGTATATTCGTCTCACTCTACCTGTGCGTTAAATGACTATGACGTATATATACGTCGTTACGAAATGCGATCCTTTTCCTTGAGCTGCTATTAGTAAAACTATTCCAAAGGGTTTTGGAATACAATAAACTGACTGTGACAGTGTTCGAGAAGGATTTACTTATTTTAAAGAAATATTTGCTTTTATTTTTTTTACTTGTACCTCTTATTTTTTTTCTTCTTTTCACCACATACGCGAGCTTATGTCCAAAACGAAGGCACTGAGGAGTGAATTGCATAACCTTTAGTCAGCAGGTAAGAATTTATTATAAATAGTATCCTTAAAAAAGCTAATATTAATAAATCAATCGTATAATTTAAACTCGGTAATTTAAATACAGATGATCGTTATGACAAAATGTTCCAATTAAGTCTGATAACGTATGTAACGTAAGACAGATTTGTAGTGAAAATGGTTTTTTTTTTATTTAGAAGACATTAACAGTTTAATCAGTTTAGTTTTCTTAGAAATGGTTTAAAAGGGTTTGTTATGCGATTGATTTTTTCTAAATATTTTTGATTCAAAATCATAAAAGTAAAACGAGCTTTAATTCAAAGAAATAAATATTCGAATTCAATATTTTCTTCATACATCTTTTATCATATTTGCCTCAGAAAATGTTATGATTTTTAAATTGGGATGTATCAAATAACCAGTTTTAACAGAACTTAATTTTTTTTTATTATTGATAAATATAAAACCCTATAAATGTGATTAAGCAACATCTTGCAATGCAGATTAATATTTTAAAAAACATGTTTCTAGACTTTTCACAGCTAAATACATAATAATATTGCAGACCTTATTCTCAATAGCTTGTTTAATATGAATGCGTAAGCGTATCTAAAGAAATGGATGAAATGAATTGTTATAAGCCATTTAAGAAAGTTAATTTTTGCTAAGTAAAATTAAATAGGCAACCGAAAACAAATCAATTTATTTTTAAAGATGAAAGATGTTAAATTTTAGACAAGGAAAAATTAATCTTTGTTGTTTTAAATAAGTTATTTTCTCCAACTAATACACTGTTGTTGTATTGTTAAAAATACTTTCCATCTAATTAAGCAGTAAATATTCATAGATGGTCCTTATAATATAGCAAAAAAATTCATTAAAAAAAGCAGAAGAGTTATCCAAAATCATTCCATCTTTTTTGCCATTCAGATTTCACTTTGTCGCCGTGTAAATGTTTTGAAATAATAGTAATAATACAAAAAAAAGTATCTAAAATGCATCGATCAAATAGAAGCACTACTTTAAAACACATTATCTGCGCACTTACGGAAAAGAACCCCCCGCTTTACACTTCAAAAGAAAGCATGACAGAACAAACACGAAAAAATCAGAACACTTTACAAGAAAAATCTCAATCCATCCCACCCCCTCAATGATTAGACGATGTTTCTGCTAATATTCATATATTACCATTCCACTTCTTTTAAATTTTCAAAAAAAAAAATGCCCATATAGAACATAATAAATGCAGCTTTAACAGAAAGTTCCACTCTCCCCAGCCCCCTTTAAATGGGTATCTCGAAGAAGGGTCTTCTCCTTAAGCACCCGCAAACGACATTTTAAGATCCCAGGATGCTTGTCGTCCCTCCCCCGCTTTCCTAAGCATTCGATGGAGCGCATAAACTGTTCTCGATCCGTCCTTCTACCGTTTATCGCCCTATTTGGGCTACGTATTCCCCAAACGGAGATCAGAATCTCCTGGATTTGAATGCCAAATGGAGGAGTGAGGGGCTCCTCCCGTTTTTCCCGATCCCGTGGCTTTATTTCTATTTTTCCGGGAAGCTTTTAAAGAAAGTGGGAGACAGATCTTGATGTGGTAGGGAATGGGGTGACAATGTCCGTCGTGTGGGTTCGATTTCTTTCTGGGATATTGTTGGTTGAGGAGCTGTTTTGCATGTGAAGTGAACAATGGGGGGTGTTTGGGGTGCTTCCTGAGGATGGTTCTTCCTTTCTCCTTTCTTTTTTCTTTCTTTTTTGATGATGGGATAGTGAACGGGGAAAGTATTTTGATGGTGTGAATAAGATTCTATGCTTAGGTATCCCTTTCGAATGGTGTTTAAATTTAGGCCTTAAGAAATATCTGATATTTTGATGGCATTTGTGCGATTTAAAATGAGGTTATTTGTTATATTCTTCTTTATGTGTTAATAATATACTTACTATAAACTTATTTGTTTCAATTTCTACAAAATAGTATTTAATTAGTCTTTGACGGTCCACATTTTATGGAAAGTAAATTATGAAAAAGTAAACAGATTTAACGTTCTATAAAACTACCTTCATTTGAGAAAGTTATTTTTTATTTATAATGCTTCATTTAGTATGATTCTTATAGTTCGGTGCTTCTCAAACTTTCAATACTTGGAA
The DNA here is from genome assembly GCA_019973975.1 of Trichonephila clavata. NCBI lineage: Eukaryota > Metazoa > Arthropoda > Arachnida > Araneae > Nephilidae > Trichonephila > Trichonephila clavata. Next base: position 13,650 of record BMAO01001889.1, read on the forward strand.
CCCGATTTCCAATTATAATTTTCATTGCGCCCCCCATACAATAACAATGTAATGAAATCAATAATAATATACTTTGACACTAACGAAACAATACGCCTTTAATTATAAACCGTATATATTATCAAGATAAGTATTACATTTTGAATATGAATTTAAATATGACAAGCATGGCTTCACTAGTAAGGAATAAACTTGTTCTTAATTTTGTATTGATAAATTAATTATCAAATACAATGTGCAGCACTGATACATTTAGAAGTTTATTTTATCAGTGTAAGTGTGTATTTTATCTTTTATTATGTTCGAATGGATTTTGATTAGCGTTCTTTCTGTAAAGTAATATTTTCAAAAAAAAAATCTTTTGTTTTAGAAGTTTTGATATGCTCGCGACCCCCACGTAGGGTTATCACACCCCCAGGGGGCACAACGCAGTTTGAGAAATGCTTTTATAGTTATATCAGTGCTTCTCAATGTTTCAATATTTGCAACCCAATATTAAATCATAATTCATATAGCTCCCCTCTACACAATAACAATGTATTTCATTCAATAATACACTTTGACACTAAAGTTTAAATACGACTTTAACCTCTTAAATGTCATAGGTGTATATAAACATCTCGCTCAATCAAGCGTTAATTGTCCCAGATATATATATACATGTTTCCAAAGTACAATATTTTCTGTGCAGTGCTATCCATAAAATTATTTCAAAGGCTTTGGAACGCAATAAAATAACCTTGATGGTGTTTGCGAAGGATTTACTTATTTCAAACACGATTTGATTATTTATTCCTTTTATCTCTCCCCAACCTCAATACATCACATACGCGTGCCTACGTGGAAAATGAAACGTTGGGGAGCGAATAGCTTAACTTTAATTCAGCAGTTAAAGGAATAATTATAAATCTTACAAATTATCAGGATAAATGTTAATTTTTGTATATAGTTTTATCTATGGCAAGCCCATTGGTTAATTGGTAATTATTAATGTTGTTCTTAATTTAGTATTGTTAAATTAACAATACTTTGTGCAGTGCTGATACATTTGTATGTGTATTTATCAGTGTAAATGTGTATTTTATTTTTTATTATGTTCGAATGGATTTTGTTTGTTTACTTTCAGTAAATCAATTTTTTTAAAAAAATAATCTCTGATTTTCGATTTTTCAATATGCTCGCGTCCCCCTCGTAGAGTTAGTTATCACACCCCATCATTTTCTTTTTTCGCTCATAAGAACATTTTGCCTGCTCATTCAGGAAGAGAAATTAATATTGCCATTGCAAAATGTTCATGAAGATAGTTTTTCAGCTCCTCAAATAGGGAAAAGTATTGTTTAGAATCTTTATTATAGAATACGAGAATTTAACTTGGAATGTATCTAATCTTTAGACAATGAATAATATTTTTATTTTGAAAGCTTTTGATTACAATTTTTATACACTCTTTTTACTTCTGTTAAGTCTTTAATTATTATCATTCTGCTTACTTTAATTGAAAGATTACTTTTATTTTGCCTCTCAGATCAGATTCTAGGAAAAAATTTAATTTTTATTTCCTCTTCCATAAGTGTGGCAAACTAAAAAAAAATATTTTGATTCAACAATTTTAAGAAAATGAAGCCGAACGCCTTAAGAAGGATATGTGCTTATTTTTTAACGGAAGAATACAAGCTTAGATAATGTGAGGCTCAGTACCTACAAAAATAAAATAAGAAATAAACAATACATTTAAACGCTTATTAAAACGTCATACAAAACCTGTTGTTGTATAAAGAACCAAAAAATATGGATTGAGGCTCACAAATAACAAAATTTAATTTAAAGTGTTAAGATCATATTAAGGTTCTTTTGAAAACTATGATTATCAAAGAATAAGGCTTATACTGTATTGTTGCATGTATATTGATATCTCAAGACAATTTTTGGAAATTTTCTTAAAACTATAATAATGTCATAAAATGGAAAATAAATATTACCTTACATAATCAGGTAATACATATACAATATTTAAAAAAAAAGATTAATACAATTTATTTAATAACATCTTGGAAAAGTCTTGATCTTTTTTATTCATTATACGCTTGAGTACCACCATGCCATCATTATCAGATTTATGTAATTACTCTTTAGATACATTAATATTAAAGAAATTTGAAACCCTTTTTGTGGATCTGAAATTTTGAATTTTCTAGGTAAATTCTGCCAACACATAGGTATTTTCTTGATGAGTTACATCGAGTAATGACTGAAACAGAACCTTTCAAAACAATTTCAGGAATTTAGCGAATGTTGTCGAACAGGTGGCAGTAGCACTTTAATTCATAATAATAATTCATATAAAATGATTGTAATTACATGCTCTTTAATTATAATTATTCATGCTTCAAGATATTACCTTACATAACTTAACGATAAATTAAACAATTATGTGAAATTATTTTGCTAAGGTTTATTTCATTTTCTTATTTGCGCATGAAATTTGCAATTACAGTTTTACGCTGTGATTAATAAAACTAAGGTACTTAGAAAAGAATATATGGGGTTAATATCTTTCGAGGAAAATTCATTTACAAATTAAATTTTTAAAAATCGAAATTCCTTATGTTTTAATATTGAGTTTTAGAAATGAAATTTAACTATATCTATTTTTCCGGTAAGCGAATTAATGTTCATTTTACAACTAGTAATGTATTTGCGTTTATTCTTGAAAAAATGTATGTTTTAAAAAGTAGATATAAATGATGACCGTGGAAACTTTGACGGAGTGCACTGAAAAAATAAAAATAGATTTTGTGTGTTCATCACCTGAATCAAGATATTAATTATGAAATATTCATAATACAATATTATAATAAAAATAAATGATATATATCACAGAAATGTCCATATCGTGAGGTCGAAATGTATTTGCATTCCATGGACATTTTTTTGAGTCAATAGGGAAAAGTCTGACAGAAGTTTCTCGAAGAAGAAAAAATACTAAATTAAATATCAATGCTTTCATGTCATTTTATCCTGTGAAATATTGTTTTAGTTATTTTACAAACATTTTAACAAAGAAATTTTTATCAACATAATAGAGTAAAAATAATCTGCCTGAATAAGTTAAATATTGATATACTGTTATCAAATTATCAGCCACGAGAGAATCATTTGTAAAACTTACCAAATAAACAGGGTTCAACAGCTAGAAATATGTTTAAATAAGTTTGTATATGTCGCTTGAAACTGTAGATTTAATTTAGTTTTTCCTATTTCCATATTTTAAATTATGTTTCATTTTTATGAATTACTGGGAATTACCTTCTTTGCGCCAGACGACAGACAACTCTATTTAGTGCTACTTATTTGTTCTTTCTTGGCAAAATTGTTCTTGACGATTTTTTGGAGTTAAATTAATCACTGATGATACATCATTCAAAACTTCATTGATCCTAAACCTGCAACTCTCTCAGCCTCCTTTAAATTTGAGTATAAAGTTCCGTTGATTGTTGATCATTCTGCGTATGAGACAACGCCTTTCTTCTCATGCAACGGTTCCAGTCCAGGCAATCGTTGCAATATGTTTCTGCGAGAGCTTGTAATAATATACTATCGCAACCGTATTGGCTACATTATGTGAAACGAAGCACATCGTTGCCAATTCAGCCCTTGCGACGTTGGCATTGTTCCAACAGTTCGTTCTAAATTTACAGCAACACACAAAGCTTTTTATATATTAAAGAGAAAATTTCCCTGATATGGATTTAAAAATTTTATATTTCATCCGGATTTACTAGTTGCTATGTTTTATCAGCCCACAAATAAATATATCATTTAGGAATATTATATAAGAAGTTTTCAAATTTAAAGTTAGGAATTGGAAGGTGGGGGGTGGGGAGGTGGCTCAAACAAAATTTGGCTTGAAGTCCTTGTTTAAAACAAGTTATTTTATATTACTCTATTTCAACTTTCTCTCCATCAAATATAAAAGTAATTTTTTAATTTTTTTTTAAATGGTCTTTAAAAAATTCGGGCTCGCTCCTTCGGTACGTCATTGATTACCGCATTTCAAAACTTTTATCTTAATGTAAAATTATAAAAAAAATACATTTCCCGGAAGTAATATTAATTTTAGAAATAATCATTATATATGAGTTGTATTTCACAATACATCCAATAATTTACATTGTTTAGCAATAATCCATCATTTTTATTAAAAAAAGGCAATATATGTAACGTCTTTATCAGAGCATAAATTGAAATATTTTGCAAATAAATCTTAATTATTTTCAATAAGCGCGTGTATTATCATACACCGTAAGTTGCTTGCATTTTTATCGTAATACCTTTCTCTACCGAAAATTTCCTTTTCCTGTTTTTGAGTAATACATCACTCAGTAAACCATTTACGAAGTTTTTCCTCGCCGTATGTTGTTCATTTGCAAAATATTTCAAAAATTTACTTCCAATACGTTTATAACGCAACCTTAATTTTAAAATAAGAATCTTCACTCTTTTCCATAGCATCAGCAACGAAATATAACAGGGCCATGTGTTTTACATCAGATGAAGAAGAACGAAAACAGACTTGGCAACAGGCACTGCAATCAATTGACCAATAAATCAAAATATCCTGCTTACCCCATCTCCCAGCCCTCTAGTTTATATCCTGTGGGTGGTTTTCGAAGGGGGAGTGGGGAGTCATCCACACGAAGAACACTTGACACACTTCGTTTTGACAAACGGCGGCGGAACTCTTCAAACAGAATTCCTTTTATCTTTTTTCCCCATCCCCAATGTTTTTTTGGGTTGTTTTTTTATACTGTATCCCACCCTATACACTCGTGTTGCTCCCTTCTTCAATCTACACACTCAACTTGATAAAATCCTGGCAAAAGTGCATCCGAAAATTGCTCAATCTCTGGGAGTGCACCTACAAACTAAGAGGAAAATTAACAGAAGTGAACGTTTTTTTTTAATTTGCCGTACCTTGTAAAACGTTCTGAAATATTTATTTTTAAAGCTACAAATTTAGAATTTAACTGGAGAAACCTTAGCGTTATCAGTGCATTTCAGACTGAAACATATGATAAACTCTGAAATAACCACAAAAATGCTTTAATATAATGTTTAAGATAAATGAATTTATACTAAGAGCAATAAATTTTTTACAAGCTGTACTGATATAATTCATTTTGAAAGATAAAAGTCATAAATAGAAATTATGTTTATTTTTAGATAAATATTTTAGAAGTAATTTTATTTTCACCTTGGTTTCAACGTTTCTTTTTGTTACGTCATGCCTAAATATTCAATGCGCTTCTGAATCCTGATTCATATTTTAATGCTTAGCTTATTAGTTTTGATACATAAATAATTTCCCAGTTGATACTTAAATGAAAATATAACAATAAAAAAATGCAGCAATTTTGAAACATACAGGAAGTTTTAATTTTGTATGATAACATATTAACACATATTCTTATTTTCTGTTTACATATAGATAATTTTTGCTACAATACACATAAGCAACTGGTTTAAATTATGCAATTATTATTTTCATCGATTGCCTGTTGCCTTTTATTAAATATAAAAAACTGAAAATATTTCAGATCAGTATTTATACTCGGTTTTGATTGCTCAATTTAATTTAATGTAATCATATTAAAATAACCAAAAGGATTAAATTCTTGAATTTTATTTGCGAATAGCTTGAAAATTAATTTTATTATTAATTTGGAATATTCTAAAAAAGTTTCAATGCACATTCTCAACGATTATTAGTTTATTATGCGATAAATTGAATTAGATGCATTAGTAAAATTAAAATAATAATATGCAGTATAAGATATATTTAGAAATATTTAAATAATGATTTTTCACATATTCTCTTTCTGTTCAGATGTTACTTGTTCGATTTTTGTTGAAAAGATGACTTATATTGAATGCATCATTCAACTTATGTGTATGAGCTTCCAAATAAAAATTTAAATAAAATTATCTTGAAGTAAAATATAAAGAAAAATTAAATGCTAGTTAAAGTATATGCAAAAAAAAAAAGATGAATTATTCACATTTTTATTCATATGCGAAATATATGAAATACATCAGATTTCTTATTATTAAGAAAATTTAAGCTTAAATTATAACAAAATTATGCCTGAAGAGAAACAAGCATAAAAAATAATGAAATTAAATCAAATTATTCTTATTTTTTTTCAAATAATTAAAATAATTTTATAAGGGCTGACGTCTTCTCTAAGCCCCGCCTAGAGATGTTTGAGAGGAAGGGGAGGATGCTCGCCATATTACTTTTTAAACTATTTATTGAACACATAAATTATCAACGGAATTCTAATAATTCAAACGAGAAGAGATGTTCCCAATCTGAGCAATATGAGTGTAAACAATGAGATACGCAAATTATGAGAAGACTTTTAAATATCAATCCTCATTTATCAGGATCAATCCACTGCTCTTAACATCTGAGTTATAATTTAACTATGATGACCAATCGTCACTTTAATACCTTCAACTACCTAATCTCTGAAACGCGCTATAAAATATAATAATACCTGATCGGTAGTAATCTCTCCTCCTAGTCATATTCTCTATATCTCAATATCACTAGCTTGAAAACCTATACTATATATATCCGACCTAATCTGCATAATCACGGTTGCTTCTTCAGAAGGTTCGTTGCGAGTAAACTCGAATTGATAGACTAAAGATTTCCCAAGAGGATTAAAGGAAGGACGTGGATAGATTCGTCACAATTTCTTTATTTATCTCAAGTTCATTTATAGTATATAGATGATTGTATAATCAATGTTTTCTACTACCAGAGTATCAATTCGTTGCTCACTAAAAAAAAGTATAACTAGTTATAAAATTATCTACAAATTTTAAAAACGAATTTACACTGAATTCATCAATTTTAATAAGTTTATATTTATCCTAAAGAAGCATACTAAAATATTTACAATTTTTTTTCATAAATCTGTCGAGAATGTATATAATTCTTAGAGTGTATCTTACGAAAAATACAATATGATAAAGTAACAAATATCAATCCAAATAAAATCGAAAGAAGCATAAAAAAAGTAATCAAAGCAGTAAAAATACGCATGGAATGTTGTTTTCAATATGAACAGATGCGACATTAACAATTCTAGATGGGGGGAAAAACTCATAATGCATCCAAGGAAAGATTGAGAATAGAAGAGACTAGGAACCTATTGTGAAGTATAAAAGTATTGCTTTTCGAGAAAGGTAAAAATATATCCCAATACATAAAATAATATACATCATGCTTTTTCTTACTCACCCAGTTGAAAAAGTCTGCAAAATGCATCAATATTACGAAATAAGAATAAAGTTTGTTGTCAGAACGTGTGACAAATGCATAAAATATGTCCTTACAAACACATCTATGTCTGTACATGAACCAGTTTTATATATATTTATGGGGAATATGTTCTGCAATTTTACCTGTATTCACAATCCATCTTTTATTCCCATTTCTACTCTGGAAATCCCTGTCATGTGTGTGGGAGGTAATAATATTGGTGGATTTTCAACCTATTGTTAACTAGATATGAAAAAAAGAACATGGAATGTATAACTATATTCGAATATTTCAAAGTGACATATTTCCATAAAGGGAAAAAAATGTACGCAATATTTTACTAAGGCATTTTTTTTTCATGTATTCTACGCGCATACATGAGAAATGTAAAATTTAAATACAGTGAGATACGTTTAATGCGAAAACACATAAGACTAAATATTGGTTAACATGAAATAATACAACAATCCCTACAAACTAATATGTATTTTCATACATTTTTCTCTTAACACGAAACAAAAATCGCTTAACAAAAAAATATTTCCTTTCTGGGAATGAGCAAAATAGGAAAACGCGAGCCACGTAGGTTCATCATTGGAAAAATTCGTTACAGTGTACGTGTGTACAGCTCCAATTATGACAGACGAAGAAACTTTGGAGTTTGTTTAAAGCTTACAGAATATCATTGATTCAGATTCAGATGACGAACACGAAATGAATAATACATCTCCTATTCCCACGTCGCCCGAAATAAAGAACACCAGGAAAAGTAAGTGCAGTTATTTAGACGTGCATTCCAATGTTGAAATGTTTAACAAAATAGACGACATCGAACAATTTAGTGACAATTTGATGTTAAAAAGGCAATGCAAAAAAGAACATCAAATTCCAAAAATTCAAAAAATGTTTTGTTTTTTCAATACCTTGGAAATTTTGTATTAAATTTCACTGTGAATGTTTTTGTTTCATTGATTTTAATTAAATACATGTATTCCTACATATCTATGTAAATAAAATGTATTTTAAAAATTTTTATCTTGCTGAATATTTATTTAATTATTTATTTATTTTTTGCAATATTCTTCTTTAACAGGAAATTATTTTAACACGAAAAAATATTTCAGTCCCTTTCAACTTCGTGTTGAACAATTTTCACTGTATTTGGTTTTTGTGCGATGTCTTTTGTGTGAATGTTACAGAAGTTTAGTTTAACACCGTACGACATTATTCCCGGAATTTCTAAACTGTTGTTTTATTTTTTATTTCTTTTTAATAGCCTTTTCTTCTAAAAACAGTTATTAGAATAATTATACTTATGATAGCCTGAATAAGTTCTCTGAGCTGTTGACCCGTTAACAATCAGGAATTTAAGTAATACAGTTAAGTTTCTTTTATTCGATTTAATGCAGAGCCCGCACATATTAACTTTCACACAAGATTATCAATGTTTTTGGTAATTTTATACCTTTATCAGCTTTAAGCTTTTGAACTAATTGGAATTTTAAATGTCATATATGGCTTGCAGAATGAGCTCTTCCTAAATAGTATCTGCGAAAAAAGTTATGTATATTCTTCATCCGCCATTTTACATAGATTTGTATATAATAAGAAAATAATTCGACGTATTTTATTTCTTTTGTAACATTTAAGTCATTTCGTTAGTAGAAAAAATTAATTTAAGGTAAATTGATGCAGCTGAGAAATAAACAAACAAATATTTATAAAATTACCATATTTTTTTTTCATAATTGCCATTTTTTAAAACAAAAATATTAACATAAAATGCCTAGCAGAGTTTATTTAAATTATTCAACATATGGAATATTAAGAAACAATTATATATAAGTTTATCAAGTTCTGATCCTTTTTTGAATAATGGTATGTTTATTTGAAATAAATCGTATAACTATCTAACATGCTGAATTAAAATTGCATATTAAATTAGGCTTTAATTTTTTTTAAAGTAAGAAGCTTCGTCTATCAATTTGTTTTTAAACGTTGTTAAGAATTTTGTTGCAAGATAATATATCAGAACTGTGTTTATTTATCAAAATCTTCCTGAAGCATCTTATTTTAGAGATTTAAGTTAAATATCAAATATTTATTTGTAAATATTTATTCACTTCATTTTAAAGGAAAGTAAACTACATAAGCTACTTTGCGAAAAAATTATTTCTTAATATTTTGTTTTTACCTTATTAAAAATCTATTGACATTATGAGTGAGACAGAAAATTGCAGAAACATACAGGAAATTTATATTAAATAAATTTGTTTATTATCAGGTTCGGTCAAAAATAAAAATCGATTTTCCTGAGTGAGTTTTTAAAAAAATGAAAAAGCATATATTTAAATTCCACATGCATGATTTTATTGATCTGTCAACTTTTTATGTATTCCGAAATAAATCTACGAATTGGAAAATCATGTTTTCTCTCTTTTTTAAAAAAATTTTAAATTACGTAAAAATTGAAAAATACATCTATATTTTTCGATTTTGCAGTGATAAAAAAGAAAAAAGGTGACAGAAACTTTATGATTTTAATTCAACAGGATTTTAACTAAATATTTTAATTTACTCTAAAGAAAATGCAGTGATTGCTAGGAAATTAAAAGATTAGTCGAATGAATGGCCTGTTTGATTTTTAACAATGCTTTTTTATGTTCCTTAATCTTGCGTTGTATATATTTTTGGTTTTATGCTATAAATTTGATCTTATATAAACACGACGTTAACTATTCTTTCGCTAGTAAATTTTTCCTTAAAAATTCATTATTTATTTTCTTAACTTTGGTTTTACATTTTTTTTTTTATAAACTGCAGTTGAAGTGTGACGTAAAGTCAGTTCTTTTAACAACGAAATTAACCAGGCGTTTTGTTTTTAACTACAATCAAACGTTTTTTTTTTTTTTTTGTTAAAATAAGTCCAGAATTTTGTATTGAGATATTATCACAATAAAACTTAGATTTTACAGTGAATTTTACTAAACAAAAATTAATTGTAAACGAGAAATGTAAACTAGATGACTTGTTTCAATCAATAATTCCCCTAAAAGCTGCACATACTTGATATAATTATAAATATTTAACATCTGATAATGGGTATCATGTACGTGCATAACAACGCAAATCGATAACAATTCTCTCTATGTCCTTTAAAGATTCGAATGGATTGCTAAAGTGTGCAATTACGATGAAAGCCCAGAGAAATTGAGATATCAAGAGTCTCTTCAATTAACAGTTTTCCTCTCACCCTCACTCTAACCACCAGGAATTTACGCCCGCAGTAATAAATCACACAAATCACCACCTACATTATCATCTCCCATTAGAACAAACGCGATATTTCGACTGAATGTTTCATCTAAGTGTGTTTGCAGTTATATCGGCCTTCCAACCTATTCCTGATTACACGGTAAATTGTTCTAGCATTATACCGAAGTTCGTTACTTAACTGGCGCTACTTGGAGAATGGTTAGGCGGTCCTAACCCTCTCACAGTGTTAGGATTCGGCATTGAATAGCTCCTAATAAGGCTTCCGCCTTGCTTATCAAATGGGATCCAAACTAGCACTTGTAGCATGTTGGGAGGTGGGGGGAACTTGGCAAGTTGCCGTTGCTGGTGAGGATTGTCCGGAGTGATTGCCTCATCGATGAAGGGGGCTTTTCTGCAAGAGGGGGCCACGCTTGAGTGGGTTGATGGGGGTTTTGACAGCCACTTTCCAAGTCACGCATTGGTGGATACTTGGTTTGGCATCTGTTAGCCCTGGGATAGTGAGGGGTGAGGATAGGGACAAGCATATACACACACTCTCTCTCAACACTTAGAAAGCGGAAATCGATGGAAAAGACTAATTACTCTGTTTTAACAAGGACTTCCTTTTATAGCACAACTAATGTGGGAAGTTTATGGGATTTCAATTTTTCATATTTGTTCTTTGTTCGTTCCGAAAATTTGATGAATGTCAAATAATGTTTATGTACGCTTTTCTGCTCAGTTGGTTAAATTATTTTTCTGCCAAAACGCTTTTGAATTTTAAAAAAAATGGAATTTAAATAAAAAAAATCTTATTTGATTTGCTTTGAGTCGTGAATTCTCTAATTACTAAAAACAAACACAAACAATCAAATGTATATCGGAAATATTTAGGGGAAAATATTTTCGATTCGTGATTCTGTTAAAGTATTCATTAATAAATATACATTTCAATTTCCGAACATAATAATTAGAAATACTTGTAGTTTATTTTAATTTTCGTCATCTTTGTAAGCGTGATAATTGCTACTTTGGTCATTTTATTTATATTAATGAAAGAAATAGAAACTCTCTTAAATAGTAAATATTGGTATTAATTTTTGATCATGTTTGTAAGGTTGCATTTCACTTATAAGGTGTAATAAATGCTTACAATTAAACTGAATAGGATCACATTTCTTAAGTTTATCCGATTCACAAACCTAAAAAAAAAGGATTTTTTTTAAAATAAAAGTGTTTTGCTTCTAAATTGATTTTTAAAAAGTATATAAAAAGAAACATTAATTTAATTTTTATTATCTCGAGAGGTTAAGCCTTTCTTTTTTTTTTTCCTTTTTACTTTTCATATTTCAAATTTGACATTATAGTGCAATTTATAATAACAATAACTATCATGGTTTACATTTATTTGCCAATTATAAAAGAAGCCATACCTTGAAATAATCATTTTAGAGATATAAATTATAACGGGAAGAAACTCTAAGATATAATTAAATGCCCTTGACTTTGAAATTAGGTTATTTGTATTAATATCAAATGCACCTTAAATGACTAAACCGAAACAGTTGAATTATTTGATTTGAAACATCATCATAATTGACAGTAGAATTGCTCTTCAGAGTAACACACACACATAAAAACTCTTAAACTTCTGAAGTGCTGCCGGCGTATATATCCGTCTCGCTCAACCGGTGTATTGTGTGCTCCGGACGTATATATCCATCCTTTCGAAAAACAATTTTTTTTTCTTTTTTTCTAGCTGCTATCAGTAAAAATATTCTAAGGCATGGGAATGTCATAAAATGACATTGAGAGTGTTTACAAAGGATTTACGTATTTTAGAGAAATATTTGCTTGTTTGTGCATTACACCCCCACGTCTACGTGATGAACTGTGGCATTGGGGAGTGAATCGCATAATTTTTAACAGACAGTTAAGGAGTTAAGACTGTGCTTCTCAAACTTTTAATATTTGCGACACAATTTTCGATAATATTTTTCTCAATTCGCCCCCCTCCCCCATACAAAAATAATGTTTTTAATTCAATAATATAGTTTTGACGTTAAATTCACAACTATACTTTAAATATAAATCATATAAATTAAAAAGATAAGTATTGAATTTTATATTTAATTTTATGACATGTCCATTAGGTCAATAGTAATCATTAAACTTGTTCTTATTTTAGTATTGTTAAAATAATTATCAAATACACTGTGCAGTATTGATATATTTTTAAGTGCATTACATCAGTGTAAATGTGTGTTTTATTTTTTATTATGTCAGAATATATTTTGTTTTGCTTCTTCAGTAAATTAATAATTTTTTTCAAGTAATCTTTTATTTTTGACTTTTTGATATACTCGCCCCCCATGTAGGGTCATCTCGCCCCCTTAGGGTACGCGCCCCACAATTTGAGAAACGCTGAATCAAAATGTTAGATGCATTAATTAGTGCCTCAAAATAATTTTTATTGATACTGAATTTATTTAGATATTTTATATTTCGTCTAACTGAGCAAGCTCATAGTTAATACATTTTTAAAATAATAAAGTGTATGCGTATTTGTGGGAAAGTGTGGTGTGTGAGCGAAGTTCCATTTAAGAATAGTCATAGGATGTAACTAATTAAGAGTTTAAATTTGTAAATAATTAAATAAAAAACGCTCTTATATGAATGGAAGAGAAATTCATCCTGAAAATATCTCCATGTTGATAACTATAATACAAGGGGTTTCAGGGGTGTTAACTTTTTCTGGAGGGCTGAAAATACAAACAATATTCAAATACATATAATTCTTTTAAATTAAAGTGAAATAATTCGAATTTTTTACACATTATTTATAAAGGAATTAGGCTTCAGAAAAGTGTAAAATGTTTAAAATATAATCATAATTTTAAAAATTATAAACATATGAAAATAAGAAATTTTTTATAAGAAATATTAATTAAGTTTTACTGCGCGCATGCTATTTTCAAAAATATTAGATTTAATTACTAGAATTAGTTGATTTATAAAGTTAAATGTATCCTTATTACACCGTAGTAAATTTAAATACATATAATACTAAATTATATCTTTTTTAAAAAATAAAACAAATTATATTTTCAGAATTTTTTTTAAAAAATTTCAATATTTTTCAAATATTTTGAAATACAAAAGACACTCTATTCTTAATTTACTAGGGCTTAAAGTGTATGATACATTTTATAATTCTATAAAGTTTTATGCGTCAAAGGCTAATATTTTAGAAAATAGCGTGCGCACAGTAAAACTTAATTAATATTTCTTAAAAACAAATTTCTTATTTTCATATGCTTATAATTTTTAAAATTATGATTATATTTTAAACATTTTACACTTTTCTGATACCTCATTCCTTTATGAATTATGTGTAAAAGATTCGAATTATTTAATTTTAATTTAAAAGAGTTATATGTATTTGAATATTGTTTATATTTACAGCCCTCCCAGAAACAGTTAACACCACTGAGACCCCTTTTAATTAGCATGGGCTTCATAAAATGTTCTCGATATAAATAACATTCTAAAATGAATGTAAAATCTATTCCAGGTACAATCTTTCAAACATTATTTACAAATTCCTTATCTTTAATACTCCTAACTTTTTATCTGCCTATCTGCCAATTAAAAGTTACTCGATTTGCATCCCATTGCCCCCATTTTTCACATAGGCAAGCGGATGCGATGTATGTATTGGAAAAGAAAATACATAACTAAGCAAAATTTTCTATGAAATTAATAATTCCATCGCAAAAACTGTCAAGGTTATTTTATTGTATTCCAAAGCCTTCGGAATAATTTTACTGATAGCTGCACAAAGAAACCGATCATATTTAGAAAAGATGAATTTGTACGTCCAAGGCATTTAACGCACCGGTTGAGCTACACATATCTAGACATCATTGGTAGTTAAGGAGTTAAATTTACTATCCACTGTATTTCATTAAATTACTGACATTTAAGTAACATTTATATATTGAAAGTACTAAGTCAGTCAATACAATCATTGTGCTCACTAATTCCATAGGGCCGTGGGTAGCCTAGTGGTTAGAGCATCGGTCTCCAGACCGGAAGGCCTGGGTTCGATGCCCGATGCCACCAAATATCCGCCGAGTGCACACGCAGAGCGTGCTCGTTAAATCAGTGGGTCCGAATGGTGTCGCCATCTATCGCTGTTGTACCGAGCAAAATCGTGCTGTCATCTTATTGGAGCTTAAAGCTAAGGCTAACGACAGGCGTAAAATTCTAGCCCTTAGCCGCGATGAATTTCGTGGACCTTGATCTGATGTTACTGTCGATCAGGTGGTATAAGCAACAACAACACTAATTCCATATTAAAGCATTTTTTGAATAAAAAAATAAAACAAGTATGTTTATAATTTTAATACAATGGCTTAACAAAATATTAGCAAAATAATAACACAGTTCGAAGTTAATACTTTAAATGGTGTTCAATGAATAAAAGCAGGTTTTAATGAATGGTTGTGGTGAAAAAAGCAATGGTTAATAGAATGGTTTTTCATTTCCTTTTGTATATGTAAATTATTTACGTTAAAATAAAATAAAAAGAAATTTTCAAGAGTCCAAGCCCCCTCCCCCTGCATTAACAATGAATTGCATTCAATACTCCTCTACTTTGACGCTAAGGTTACAGTACCACTTTAAACTCTTTAGTACCACCGGCGTATATAAACGCCTCTATCAGCCAAAGCGCTCATTCCTCAGGACATATATATATATGTCTTTCTGTGATTTACGATCTTTTCTGTTCACTGCTATTCATAAAATTATTTCGAAGGCTTTGGAATGCAATAAAATGTTCCCCAATACATTACATACTCCTTCCTCCAATACCCATACATTACATTAATCAGCAGTTAAGGAATTAATAATAAACCACAACAATTATCAAGATAAGAGTTATTTTTTGTATAATTTTATGTAACACAACCCATATAGGATCAATGATAATTATTAAATTTGTTCTTTAGTATTTTTAAATCAATTATAAAGTACATTGTGCAGTTATGATATATTTATAAGTGTATTATATCAGTGTAAATGTGTATTTTACCTTTTATTATGCACGAATGTATTTTGTTTGTTTACTTTCAGTAAATTAATATTTTTTTAAAAATAATCTTTTGTTTTCCATTTTTCAATATGCTCGCGTCCACCTCGTGGAGCTCTCCAGCCCCCTAGGGGGAGCACCCAACAGTTTGAGAAAACGCTGTTGTGCACTGTTTATCTCGTACTTTGATTTTCAAAAAATATCTTTTATCTCCCTTATGTGCGCATGTTAAATTAGTAGAATGTTGTTAGATTTCTGAAACTCTGTCAGTACATCATTTTTCGGAAGCATTTTTTTTTCATTTTTAAATTAATTCGATAAACAATGCAGGTAGACAAGAAGAAAAATTAATTCATTTTCTTTCCTGAAAAATTTCATATTCTTTGCTATACGAAACCTCTTACGGTATAAAATTCTGAAAATTCAGTATTTTAAATCAAAATACATTATTTTCGATACTTTTAAGAACACTATCTAAAATTAATCATGCTGCTATATTTAAGAGGGGAAATGCTAGCTTATATGAAGAATATTTGAATTATATTTTACAAGAAATATTCAAGAAATATCTAAGCATATAGATGATGCATTGAAAGTTCAGTAAAAATTTTTTAATTTGTTACTTTTTTTTTTTTTTAGATTAAAAATTATCTAACCATAAAGGTAGTTCATCAAAAGTTGAGTGAAGTAGTTTGGAATTGTTACTTATTTTTCTAGAAATTGTAATTAATTTGAAATATTACATGTAAACATTTCTAAGCTATTTAATATAAATAAAATGAAAATAAGCTCTATTTTTAATCTATTTAAAGAGATGTAATATTTCTATACATGAAATTTGAGCTAAAGAGTACACATTTAATTTTTTTCTTTTAATGCTTTCTTGGAAAATAATTGTTTTACTTCAACTGTAATGAAATCTATATATTTCTGTTTTTGTTGGAAATAATAAAAAATAAATGTCTTAAAGTGAGTTACTGATTAAATATCAGAATAAATAGAAGTTTATTTTTATATGAATTACAAATTATGCAATTATTGATTAAATTTATATTTTATTATATGGAATTTAATATTTTTATTTTTTATAAATGATTTGGAATATTTTATGCCTTATATCTGCTAAAAACTAAGATGATTATCACTTTGTTATTGTAAAAATACATTACATATAAACTATAACAAAGTTTTGTCTGTAAAAAAGTGTTCTTTCGTTTAAAAAAATCAAGTATTTATGCATTTGAAATTTTTCTCTCATTAAGTATTTGTACATGTCTGGTTTTTGCTAATTTATTGAAATTTTTCAAATAATTACAATACACATTGTTGAATTTCTCATTTATTGGACCCGTGTTTATTTTATCTTCTACTTAATTTAGACAGAATAGTATTTTTCAAATAATGCACGTGTATACAAGACCTTATAATAGTTCCAAGTTAATTAAAATTCTCTGGATGCCCTATCCCTGAGAAACTCGCAAAAGACCGCATGAATTTATTCCCTTGCTTTCAGGCGTCCTCCACATTTGGGTTATAACAATCTTTAAATAAATGATAATGTATACTTGATTACATATATAAAGTTTATGAATGCAAACGATCGTTTGAAATAGAGGTGCTCAATATAGAGATGTTTCTTCTTTAATTTTTTTTAGAGATTTGTTTTTTTTTTAAATTTAGAAGAAAGTATTGTAGACAAATTTTATAAACATATATCTCAAATATCCGTTACCCACCCACTTCACTGGATATTCCCTGATATTGTATGAATGTATACTGTTAATATATAAGTAAATTACTGATATATCTAAGCCATAGCATTAAGTTTTTGATTGTATTGAAAATCAGCCTTATAACTCTCTCATCTCTTGATTTAAAATAGACAGGACACACTTTTACATAATACTTTATAAAAAAATTCTAAAACTGAAGTAGTGGATTTTCGCAAAACCCATTTTTAATGGATTTCTAATTAATAAAATAAACATGATTTCCAAAATTTTAAATCTAAACCTAATACTTCTAAAATGGAAATTAATTTCATCAATAAGCCCCTTAACTCCCCTTGAGAGTCGGTTTTCGTAAGTCCTGTTCTTATCGGATTTCAATTTATCACAAGAAACATGTATGCCAAATATCATTACCGTAGGTTTAGTAGCTCAAAAACACTATTCTGTTTTACCAATACACGCCAGTTACTCCTAGATAACCTCATAGGAGTCGATTTCCGTAAAATACGTTTTTCGTGGGTCTCTATTCAACAAAAGAAACATGTGGGGGTATCGACCTAATCGGCAACCCTCGCTCTCCGTCTTGCCTGCCTAAAGGTGAGGGGGAGGGGAACAAAGCATCACCAACAGCTTCCATAATAACAATTAATTTTATTATCTCTTCAAACACACTTAAACAATCACAAGTGAAACTACAAAAGGAAACCTAGGAGTGATATATAAAGCGTTATCTAATCTGAATAACTAACTCCAAGTAAACCCGACGACGTGAACTAGATAAGGAGAACAAGCGCTAATGAACCGATAACTAATTCCAAATACGTTAGATCATCAATCTAATAATTTAATTTCTTAGCAATTACTTCCTTAACTCACGCTATGTTTGTGAATGAAATATTCCAATATTCACACTTATTTAACAGCTCCCCGGCTCCTTCTGTCTTACATCTACAAAACCTAGGCTTTATATAGTCAAACTAATTTAAATATCACGGTTTCTTCTTGAAAAGCTGTGAATTAATGTGAAGGCAAGCCCCAAAGTTTCCCCTAGAGGATTAGTAGGAAAATGACGCGAATAGATCCGTCACAAACATGCTTATCAGATTTAAAGTATGTGGGTCTAACAGTTCAAAAACAGGAATTTTTATCTGTAACACTCTTTAAGCTTTGGTATCACCCCTTGAAGATCGATTTTCACAAAACCTTTTCTTATCGGATCTCTACTTTCTTATCGGATACCAACCAAATTTCAAGTATGTAGGTCTAAAAGTTCAAAACAAGAATTTTTATCTATAACGCCCCTTAAGCCCACACAAAATTCCTCGGGGGTTCAATTTGCGCTAAATTCGTTTTTAGCAGATCTCCAGTCGATGAAAAAAACATGCCAATTAAATTTCAAGTCTGTAGGTCTAATAGTTCTGGTGATATCGTGATGAATTAGTCACTTTTCTCCCTTGTATATAGAGTTGAAATATGGCGGGCATGTTTGAATAAATTATTATGTGGTATTATCAGCAACATCCATTCTTGTATTTGTAAATTATTTCATTGGAATATAATAACAATAGTTAGTGAAACTCTAAAGAAACATATGAAATTCCCCTCCTGATGCTCTTTTTTATGCTTACATTCAATTTACTAGATATTTCTTTCAAAAATGAAAGAATTCCATTCCTGTGCCATCAAATATTTTGATAACAAACCAGCTTTTTTGAAAAGTGATCCACAAATGCGTATCCTTGTAACGAGCAATGATTGTAGCTTATCTCAAATATTATCTCGATTTAATACCAAAAGCATACATTAAATAGGTTTTAAATACATAAATTTGAGATTTTAAGATACTTTCTTTGAGTTCATTACTATTTTTCTTCTTCCATTAAAACTTTGCGAGATACAGATGGGTAAACATAGTCTCAACACATTTCTGCTAAAGTAATCCAATTACTTCTAAGTAATTGAAGGATTAAATATTTTCATAAAGTAGAAAATTCTATAAATGAGAAATGCACACAGTATATCATTCTCAATTTAATTAATCCTTTAAAGTACTTCTTTGATGAAGACTCGAGCTTCTGAAACGCAAAGTTTTCCTTGATCACAATTTTTGAAACTAGTTTGGATGAGAAAAAGGAGCTATTATTCAAAATTTAATTTTCTTCACTTTATTTCCAGAGTACATTTCTTTGCCTAATTACAAAGGTAATTAGAAAATTTTTCTTTGAAATTTAAATTCAATTATCTTGTAACACATATGTAGTATCTTTTCTTTTTTGATTAAATTATCACGAAGTTTTGAATCAGTTGAAAATATAACCTTAATTAATAAAAAGAGACTTATTTCATATTGACATTCATTACCGTTTTGAATAATTGTAATTTTTATGCTAAGAATATTATTAGAGAAATTATTATTAAAAATTTACCTTAGTATGTTATACAAAAGGAATTTAAAATGAAATTTCTACTAGAAATTTTGAAGCATTTTCCATAGAATTATTTTGAATCGTCTGAAAGTATTAATAGTCGCTTTATAATTTTAAAGTTTATAATTTCAAGCAAATTACAAATAGAATTATATTCGAAGTAGTCTAAGTTATTTAAAAATGTCGAGGAGTTTATAAAAATTAATAATTTTTATTTTTAAATTTAAGTAAAATTTATTCTTACTACATAATTTAGGAATTGCAAATTAATATATACCATATAAATTATTCCATTATAAGAACGTTTGTGATATGTTTTAAAATAACACACCCAGAACTGTTTTTATATTTTTTTATTTATTATTATTTTAAACATTTTCATATTTAAGTTCCTACATTCAAAAAAAAAATAATACTATAATTGTTTCTCTGGAAGAGAAAAACATATTTATTATTATAGATAGAAATAAAATGTAGATTATATCAAAATAGGCCATAAAAGAATAAATCAAATATAAATATATTTTATCATACAAAAAATAAACTAAAAATATAACTTTTTTATATGCCACACAATGGATTATAATTCATGATCAAAAATCACATGACATTTAAAAAAGTAAGTTGTGAAATTATTTGGATGAAATATACATTGAAATCCTGTGTGACTAATGTCATTTTTTGTAATCTGAAATATATCAAGATATATATAACTGTACCTTATAAAATACTATATCACTCAGTAGTAGAGGAAAAAATATTTAAATTTGCCTTTCGTAATGAGGAAATTTGATATTAAATAAGAAACTTTGTACAATCATGTTGCTTCAAAAATTCATCTCTTTTCATTCTATATTAGCTTTCACCTTAACTGTTTCATGTCCTATCTATACTGATTAGTTCCAGAAAAGTTTTAATACCTAACTAATTGGCACATAGCTTGTTATTGCTTTATATTCTTTATTTTTCTCATTCAATTATTTTGAAGCTTCCATTTTTTTTTTCAAAATTTCTTTTCCAGTTTAAAAGTTATCTTTCTTCTTATTTATTTAGTCATTATTTTATAACAAATCCAGGTTCATTTTAATTTTATCACGGATTTTTTAGTAAGATTAGACTTCTCTTTCTTTCATCAAATAAGCTATTTTCATAAGAAACCAAGATTTTTTTCTTGTTGTTTTAATAGAAATATTTTCTTATTTTTTTTTCTCATTAGTTCTTAAATATTATTAATAATTAAAAAATTCTGTTAAAGAATTCTTTGAACCAAAGTACAAAACAAAAATGCATCATCTGTATGGTAGCTGTAAAAAAATTTACACGTAATTCTTAATCGAAATTCTATGAATCTTTAAGAATTAATGGATTAATTTAAACAAATACTTCGTAAGGGGACAAGCTTGAATTTATAATGAAAACAGGCGAACTGTTACAGAATTTTCATTAAATATGAGATAAGAAAGCTCAACAAGAAGTTATAATACGTTAATTGTGATTATGTTTGGTTTGGATAAGCATTACAATCAGCTAAGCAACAGCATATCAAATAATTATTATGCTTTTTTTTCTTTCAGGATTCTTCAAAAGGCTCACAATTTGGTGTAAAATGATTTAAATCAAAGGAAACTGATTAAATTATATTTAAAATTATTTTTTCTTTAGAATATCAAAAGAATATTTACATGAAGAAAGAAATATTGCAATTACTGCACTTTCCTTTATCTTAATAAATTATAGAGGAAAATGTACACTATGGCTAATTTAAAACATATTAGATGAAGAGAAAGAAAAAACCTTGGAGAGATTTTGAAGTATCTTAAGAAAAAGTTCTAAAGAAATATATATATATATATATATATTCCCATCAACAATAAAATATTTTTCTGGGCTATTCAAGACTCTTAGGGATATAGACAAAAGATTCTTCCAGAAAAATTGCTATATTTTTTTCCTTCATAAGAACAACAGCCTCAAAACACGATCTCTTTCATTAAAACTTCAAATCTGAAATATTGATTTTTTTGTGTTTAAAAATTTACTCACATCTTTTCTTAAATGTCTTGAATTCTCTCTTTTACTTTTTTTTCCCTTCTATAATAATCAGAAATAATGGAAAACACTAATTTTTAATTTTCTAGGGGGAAAAACAGAATTCCACACTCGTTGATTTGATCTACAGCCTTTCACACTAATAATGGAAAGCACAACCCACCATACAGGTGCCAAATTATTATCCTCGTGACCTCCTCATTGTCAACTATGGCATCCCAAACCACATTAGCACTTTTTACATCACCGAAATGCTACATCACCATGACATATCGTCGAGAGATCTCAGTGACATCCCCATCTAGCATCCAAGCATCGCACACGGTCTACCGATACAATAATTGGATTCCAGAACTGCAGCAGGCACGAGGCAGGCTAGCACTAACTGACACACGTGCACGCCGGGCCGATCCAATTAAATTATGCAAAACTCATTTTGAAACGCGTACTAGCCACCATGGCGACAGTCTATTTTCTCTTTTCCCTATGTTAATCACGCGGATTAATCCAGCAGCTGAAATCCAGGGCCGGAAAACTTTCCTCTCTACCAAAAGGATGGGAAAAGGGGTCGGATATAATTAAGGGAAAATAATTCCGACATGTATTACTGAATTACCATCCGGCAGCTGTCTGTCCCATTGCTTTTCTATGAGGGGAATGGATTCTCATATCAACTAATTAATGGAAAAGGTTCGATTTTCTTGTGGAAATTAAGAAATGGATCGTTTCCGACAATTATAAGGGTCTCGCTTTCTAATTTAAGAGCATTAATTGGATAAAATTTCGTGTGTGTCGATGTCACCTACGGCATCGAGTCGTGTGGAAGGATTGTGAATGGAGGAGAAGAAGTGAAATGCATATTTTATGGGAAGGTTAAATGTGGGAGGATGTTCTCCCATCAGTTAGGTTGATCATTCATTAGAATGAAGGGATGAGATTTCATTTAGAAAGAGTTTTTTTTTTTTTGTTCAGAAATTCTTCTGACAAGGATATCTATATTAATTATATTTATGGCATCGTTGAAAGAAATGACATGGCCGTTTTAAGTATAATGCGTTTATAGATATAAATAATGGATAGATATATGTAAAGGATGCAGGGTGTAAGTGATGAAATTAGTACATCGTATAGAAGTTGTGTTATTTAAAATAAAGATGATTATAATTAATTAAATGAGAAAGTCTAGAAAGATTTGTAATATTTTACAATGCAGCACATTTCGAAATGTTTAGTTTCCTTTTATTAAGTCTTATGATTGAATTTCACTAGATTAATGCATTAGTATTTTAATTATGATACATCGATGCATTTATATTAAATTCTAATGTCTTATTAGATTCTCGTTATCATGAGTTTATTAATATTACTTATAATGTTTATTTGCTGCACATATATCCATTTATACTTTAAAAAAATATTTCCAAATAATATTGTAAAATTTAGCTAATTCATCATATTAAATATTATTACAATAATTAATTAATCCATCTTAATGAGAATTGCAATCATATTTATATTTAAGATGAAAAAGTATAGCAGTTTTAATGGAGTAAAATCACTTGAAATTATATACAGAGTGGTGAATTTTTGCAATTTAAATAT
>BMAO01001890.1:0-76830 GCA_019973975.1 Trichonephila clavata
TCCATTTCTTATAAAAATGTAGTCATAGGTTAAATAAAAAAAAATTTTAAAATCCAGGTGTTAATATTGAGTATTTTTTTCGAAAAAAAATGTATGTAGACATTTAGCAGCGTACAGTATTTTCCAAAAATCCGGGCATGTGTCAAAATTTTCGAATGCAACATCAAACATGGATAGCTTATCTGACAACAAATGTGAAGTAATTTTTTTTTCAATTAGATAAATCACTCTTTATAGGAAACTTGAAAAAAAAGAAAACATCTCTCCAAGTAACACACTGAACTTTATCACCCACCACACTCAAAAGGCAAAAAAATATAACTTACAAGACAAAAGCAATGTCTTTTCTTTCACACATGATTTATTGCCTATTATTTTTAAACGGACACACTCCGGTTTTTGAATAAAATTAAATGGAATGGAATGCAGACAATTGGCAAGAACATGCATTTAAGGGTTAACCACAAAATGGAGGAAAAAAATATTGGTTGACAAAAAAGAGGGTTAAAAGAGAAAGATCACTAAGGCACCTGGATAATATGTCGAGAATGTTTAATAAAGCTGATAAACCCCCTGAAAGAGGAGAAAATTCCACGAGTACCTCCAGATCGTAACCCCTCGCATTTACGAAAGTGGTAAGCCTATGAGAAGTAATACAGTGCACATAATGATCATAAAAAAAACGATGAGGCCTTCAAATGATTAACAAAATTACTAATGAAAATATTTTTAAAAAACCGAGTCTGTATTTTCATTAAAAAGAAAAAAGAGCTATGAATTTTGTCGAAGACAAATTAAAGATAATTTAAAAACAAAGTCTTAAGAGTAGCAAATTTTAATTTATTTTAAAGCTACATGGGAATTAAACCATTGATCAATTTTTTTTTTACTCTCCCCCAAATGGTATATTTTAATGAGTTTATACCTTTTATATTTTCATACCTATACGTAAATTAGAGTAGAAATTTTTCATCAGAATAATATTCTTAAATCGAACACTGTTTCATAAATCTTTAAAAAAAAAGGTATCCATGAAATTTCTGCCTAAATTTAAACAAAAAATATTAACACTCGACTTGAAATTAAATCATTAGAGAACGAAGACAAATATGACATTAATTAAAATGCAATTTTTTTGATAAAACACTAAATACTTTTTCAGTCCTAAAGTTTAATCAAAAACCTCCTCCTCCCCGTGTATGTTTTTTTCCTCCTGACTATAATATTAAAAAATGACCTTCAAACAAATTTTGAATGCTTGGAGCGTCTTGAATGAGAATAGTTCACTTTGAGAAAAATTTCTTCTAATCTAGGGCGATTTACTCTTATAACTTTCTCATAATATTACTTGTCTTAAGTAAACCAGAACCATAACAAAATCAACTATTTTATTATATTACTTGAAGAATAAGAAAAACCACTCTTATTTTATAAACACGCAGTTTAATTCTTCTAATAAAAACGGCAATATTTATTAAAACGTTTATAAGAAATGTTTTTACCATAAATTTTGTATAAACTTAGTTTCAATAAATGAAATAAACATTCCCCGCTAGCGTTGAGTGAGTAGATCATAATGATTAGAATTAAGGTGGCATTTAGAAGCCACATGGAAACTAACTTCGGTATTTTGAATCATGATCGATTGACGAAGTCGATATCAGAATTAGCATCTCGTTTCTCATTCAAGCTACATCAATGCAAGCGTTTTAAGTCCTGTCAAATTTAGCGTGCTTTTGCTTCGCTATACGACAGTCTTCCGAATCAAACTACTTGCTGGTTATGAATACGATACTCAACGAATAGGGCTACCACAGCACTGAACGCGCAATAAAACTTGATATTTTGAAGCACAGTCATAAAAACTCGAGCACAATTTGGAAATTCAAAACACCGATTTGATGATTTTTGACGAAAATAGTTTTTGAAGCCACTGCTTCTATCCCCTTCAGCTATAGGACATGGGAAGAAATGCTTGCTTGAGATCTATTTCAGGTGAATTTTACATAATTACATGTAACAACCGATTAAGTTGAAATCAAAGGGTCATGCAGGAGGCGATTTATTTCGTAATTTATAGTTGTGGTTAAATTTCGAATCAATGGGTGGGGGGTTATCCTAGAGCTAGAGAGAGAACGTAGTAATTTTCTTTAAGGAATGATTAGGTGAAGAGATCTATACGGCCAACCAGTTACCTCAGTCTTAGCTTCAAGTGACGACTTTGAAGATCAATTAAATTTCACGAGTAGTTTTTAAAATTGCTCTACATAAATCTTTGAAGAAACCAAACCTTAAGCCAGATACTCTATTGGAACATTTCTGAACCCTGAAACTCGTGACAAAAGCATGGATTACTTTTGGAATTAATTTGATATAGGAGTGAGTTTGGCGCGATTCCTCAGTCGCGTCAAGCAGTGGTTGTTGTGGAGTTGCATGGAATCCAAGATGGTGGACTAGCGGTAACAAATCGTCAGTAAAATAATTGTTAAGAACTGTTTTGAAATATATTTCAAATGAAGAATATAGGAATAAATTAAAAATAACCAATAGCAATAAATAATGAAAATCAATATAATATAAAACGTATACATAACAATATGTCATCAAATAATATAATTTAATAGTAATTATATGGTATGAGAATATTCATATAATTTATATATAATTATTATACATAATATTCATATTATATAATTATTTATAATATTGCTCATAATATAATTATAAGTAACAATAATAACTATAAATAAATATCATGTAATTATTTTATTTATAATATAATACAATAATTCTGTAATAATTTAAATTAATAATGAACATTAATTGATAAGTGTAGATAACTTGCAATATATATATATATTCCCCATGTAGCAACCACATTACCACACGATAAAAATATCAAGGTAACCATATTGTAATATTATCGCCCATCTTGGCGAACATAAACTTGGCGCATTTCACTTCTATATCAAATTAGCACCATACTTTTAAATAACGAGAACGATACTGATAGTGGTTTTAAATTCTCCAAACTTTCAAGTACATTGAAATTTATTTAATTTAACGTACATTAAAGCACTCGATGTCATTACGCACACAACAATCTTCAGCGAAGTCAACTCTCCGTCCAGTCTCTCACCAAAAAACTGGTCTCTACTATGTCCTCTTATAACTAATGGAAAGTAAAAAAATTTAAATATAATTTTATGGATACAAATATACAAGATACAAATATCTCCCAGCATAGAGTTTCAAACTATGGGTTGACTGTTTATTGATTCCAAACTCGAAAACACAAGGGCTACTTGCAACGGACCTTGTATATTTGTTCTCCGATCCAATAACAAGAATGATACTTGAGCTGGCACATCAAATTTCCACACCATGCCTACGTGAGGGCTTTGAACCTTGACAAATATACCATGCATCAGTTCTTCAACACCGCGGGTCTTTAGTGGTACCAGGTCGTGAACCCATGACTCGGCGTAATGGCCACGAGTTCCCGTCCATAACCACGTACCCTTAAAGTATAAAAACTCAAGATGAAAGCTTGTATAAAAATAGTGTAGACTTTATGTTGCCGAGAAATCTTTCTAAATTTTAAATTCACACTTTCTTATGTTTTTTTTTAAAATTTTTAAATACATCGCACGTTTTTATTTCAGAAATGGATGTAAAGAAAAACATACGAGCTTAAGCAAATATTTTAAGCATACTTTGTAGGTATTTGCAACATATTACTTACCCTTAAGATTTTCAAAACAAAGATTCATAAATTTCAAGAAGAGGTCGATTCACAAGACGTAAAACTTAAGTTATACGAATACGTTCGGAAACCTTTTTAAAAAGCATCCCTTAGGAAAAAAAATTATATCCTTTTTAACTTCAGTTTATACGTAAATAAGCTATGCTAGTTTAATATTAGCAACAAATAATTCAAACTTCAGAAAATTGGCAAATTTATAAGGAATTTTTAAGAAATTTTAGTAACATTCAAGAAAATTCTCATGAAAATCTATTGTCTCAATTTGAATAAATTTAGAACTAAAATAATCATTAATGTACGTATCTAGGGCCTGTAGTAAAATCTTTACGTTACAAATATAAATTACAGAGCTAGTCGAACAGACAATAGAAGAAATTTGCCATATGTTACGACACCGGTACACAAATACTAGACCATAATTTAAAAACTATTCGTGTTACAATCTTTTTTTTAGTTCATGCTATAGAAAACATTATGAGATAAAATGGAACAAGTTTCAAAGATATTTAGCGGTAATATTTTGAGTTATTTTTGAGATTTTCAAAACATACAAAAAAATTGATTTTGAGAAAAATGCATTTTTAGTACTATTTATGACATATTTTTTATACTTACACAATTCCTTAAACTTCATCCAATTTTAGAGCTTATATTTCTGTTTGCTCATTTTTAATATTTTTTTTCTTTTTAGATAATCCTTTTTTTCCTGGCAACTTTTACCACTGACAGAGAATGTCGTTTAGACTCTGTTACTCAAATTTCATCATGTTTTGCAAAACTTTTAAATGTTAATACACTACGAGACACACAAAAAAGTTTCAATAGATCTAACAATCCCTGAAATCCCTTGTATTTTAAAGTCATACTCATTACTAAACCAAACACAGTCTTGTGCACAACACTAACTTTTCTTTCAAAACTCATTGTGGCACAAACATAAAATTATATATATATAGTTTTGTTAGTGGTATAATTTAGTACTATCAATTTTATTATACTGTGTATTTTTTTCATTTTATGTGACACTATATATATAAATTATATATATATATATTATATCATTTTTAACTTCAGTTTATTCGTAAATAAGCTATGCTAATTTAATATTAGCAACAAATAATTCAAACTGATGTTCCACAGATGTTTCAGAAAGCAATGATAGTAGTGTATATATATATATATTACTACTTAAAATTTTTAAGTTAAAAATAATATTTTTTTGATTGCTTTCTGGAACATCTGTACTTTTTCAATCCCTGCTATTAGTTCACAATCTCCTATAACGTGTCCAAATTTTCAATCGTGTATAAAATGCATTTTAAAGCGCTCAATTGAGCTGAAATTTCGTATACACGATTGTTTTGGGTGAAAATGCGATAATTTAATTTTTTAATAAATTATAATTGATTGACTGAAACTAATTATTTAAAGAATTACAGATACAATCTCGTTGGCTTCCTTTTTAGCGACTTGGGTCAAAACTAAGATTTTTTTTTTGTTCCTCACGCTTTTAAGCATTCAGTTGAACAGAAATTTTATATACACGATTGTTTTGGATGACAATACGATACTTTTGTGATAATTAATAAAAATTGGTTGCAACCTAATATCGTGATTCTGGCATATGTATGTACATATTTATATTTATTGTAATTATTCGAAAAAAATAAAGTTAAAAAAAATTAAAAAACACCCTTTTGTAGTTAATCGAAGTAAATTGTAACTTAATCTTTTAGTCACCAAATCTGGAAATGGGATGTGAAATTAGTCACCATACGCGGAATAGGGTCTGAAAGTGGAAAATCGTTAATTCTGAAGATCTTGATCTGGACAATGGAACAAAATTATTAAATTATTGTATTGTCATCGGTCCTGGGACAAGAGAGCAAAAATTCGAATTAATCTGACCTTTTAAAGTGGGTAAAAATTGACTTCAAAGATTCCGCTACATACAAGTGAAGCTTATTAAAAAAAGGGTGTTAAAAAGTAACTAAAATAAAATTTTTTGTTGACCTTCGTCAGAATT
The DNA here is from genome assembly GCA_019973975.1 of Trichonephila clavata. Taxonomy (NCBI): domain Eukaryota; kingdom Metazoa; phylum Arthropoda; class Arachnida; order Araneae; family Nephilidae; genus Trichonephila; species Trichonephila clavata. The sequence continues at coordinate 5,793 of BMAO01001890.1, forward strand.
GACTTAATTTTTTTTAAATATTACTTGTTAAAGAATTAATTAGCTTTGATTCACTCACAGTTGGAATATTTAAATCGGTACTAATTTTATCGTTCTTGGAAACTGACACTTTATTACAGAACCTATTTCCTTTGTAATGAAGTTTAAGGGAATAACTTTTATTTATATTATTTCCCCTAATTATAAAATAATAATACGAACTAATAATTCACCGATATTCTATCAGTGAATACTTTTGTTTACAGCTGATAACTTTTGTTTTGCAACTAAACAAGCAGAGTTTTTATCAAATCAAGTTGAATGTAAACAAAAATATTGCCAGATTTACTTTTCAAATACTCTCAAAATGTGTAATTATCTTTAATATTAAATCAAAAGTCCGTTAAAATTATATTCTAAAAAATACGGTATTTAAATCCAATGTGACGAGTTTAAAAGGTGTTTAAATGCTAACCCTGTTACTTAAACACCCACACTTCCGATTTTTCGAGCTTTACTAATTCAATATATTGGCTTCTTAGCGATCAGGAGACACAATAATAACATGTGAAGATAAATAAATGCTTTATTCTATCAAATCAAAAACTAAAACGCGATTTTTTTTTTGTAAAAATTGACCATTTTAACTTATTTGTGTACCTTAAAAGTCCCTTGAGCTTTATTAATTTCTATAGAATTCCCCAATAACAATCAAGTTATAAGAAGGAAGTTAACCAAATAATGAATAAAAAAAATCGACGAACTACAAAGTCCTTGACCTACAAAACAGCTTTACTAAGATATCCAAACGAAAGAACTTACTCTTTAAATCAGATAAGTAGCAAAATTAGGCCTTTAAAAATAATCTAAAAAGCTCGGTTAAAATCCAGCTCTTTCGTACATAAGAAAAATAGCTTAAAAAGTTAAATTTTAAAGTTAGTTTTCACACCTTGAAAATTATCAAATTTCGTAGCAGCACATACGTATAAAAAAGATAACCAAAAATTAAATATTACAATTTCGGTATCATTAATTTCATATATGCACAATCTTTAGAAAAATAAATATGTACTTGTATGTGTTGCTCCGTTCCTATTTAAATGAGGACGTTAGACAAATAGCTTTGTTTTTAGCAGTCATTCCACAAAAATCAATCGCACGGATTTATAATTTTTTTCTTTATAAACGTCGCACTTCGAAACTACACGAAGGCAGCAACAAGCCTCACAATTTTGAATCAAGGGAGGGACAGGAATGACATCCGAGTTGGTACTCTTCCCCTTCAAACTTCCACACCACGCCAACGTGGATCGTGATCCTCGTTAGATTTAACAATGTATTCATTGATTTGATTGATTTTAATTACGTTGCACAATGAAGAACATGGGATATTAGTGACGATCTCGTAATTTTGAACAACAATTAAATGATGAGGACGACACCCGAGCTGTTACTCCCTTTGCAAACTACACCACGCCAACGGGAGGACTTTGTCCTCGACAGATTTAGTTTTAATGCACATCAGTTCTTCTAGACACGGCGGGTTTTCAATGATAATATGTTTCAAATACGCTATTCGACGCCATCTATTACCAGTTTGCGATGTCAAGTTTCTCGCCACACAGCTGTGAATCGGCTTCTTTTGTGGATATGATCACCACGTGCCAGGAATACCTGAACCCTTAAGCCTTTGACACCACGAGGAATTTTCTACTCCCCCGACGAACCGGATGTAACTCGAGGATAAAGGGGCCGACCGCTATGATCCCGAAGCCTAGAGAGGGCAGAAAGAAGAGACGGTTGAAAACTTTCGTAGAGACAAGACGTGACCTCCGCCCTCACAAAGAACCGAATTCGGACTCTTAAGAACCTAAACAATATTTTTGATAATTTCAATGTTTTTCTGTAATTAATAGCTGCGACGTAAATAAATTAAATATTTAAATTAATAAATATCACGCTATCTTTATCTCAAACATCGCAGCGACCATGAGCCCTCTGGTACAGAGAAGCCCCTCAACAGATTTAACAAACACCAGACCCTCATATGACGGATCTTAATGATGTCAAGACTAACTCATGATTTCAAAGACGCTAGTCATGAGCTTGGATATAATCTTTCGGTCACTTTATCATTTTTTAGAATACAAGTATTAATATATTCATTAACTTCCTCGAATAAAAGTTTTTTTAAATATAATTTCGATGAAAATAAATTACAGTCTTAAACTAAAAAACACGCTTATGGCTAATCGAACTAAAAAGTAAAAAAAAAAAAAATAATTCTTAATATAAGAATAAAATGATTAATGAGAAAATTAAAATCATTGGAATAAAAGCGTGGGGGGCTTTGTACAATATCTCTACACTAACTCAGCATTTCGGAATAGAACTGGTAAGAGAAATTATACGAATTGATATAGAGCAAGCACCTCACGCTTTTACCCCAATGACATTAATTTTCTCGTTAATCTTTTTATTCTTGTATTAAGAATTATTTTTTTTACTTTTTAGTTCGATTTGCCATAAAGCATGTTTTTTTGTTTTTTTAAACTGTAATTTATTATTTCCATTTTCAGAAAAACTAGACAATTGTTTATATTATGGTAAGAAACATCTGAAGCATCTAACCCACCCTTTCTCACATACATAGAGAGAACACTTTTTTATTTGTTTTATTTCAATGAACCACAAGTGTATTCGTTTTTGGGGTTGTACCTTAATCTTTGAGACATTAAATCTGGAATTAGTCGCCAAATCTGAAAATGGTATATGCAATAAATGGCCAAATCTGGAAGTGGTATATGGAATTAGACGCCAAATCAGGGTATCGTTATTCCAGATGTTCTGATCAGGACAATGGAACAAAACTATGAAAGTATTGTATTGTCGTCGGTCCTTGACAAGTGTGCAAAATTTCGAATTAATCTGACTCTTTAAAGTGGGTAAAAATCGAGTTCCAAGATTCCGTTACATACAAGGGAAACTTATAAAAGCGTGTTAATAAACAAAAAATCGATAGAAATCAACCAATTGAATCTTCTAAACATTCGTTAAAAATTTGATTTTGATTGACTGACGGAGAATTGAGGAAAAATTAGATTATGAATCCTCGATCAAGAAATAAATTTTATGCACCAGCACTGTTACCAGAACTGCATATAATTTGTCAATAGCCACAGTTATCCAAATTTATTTGAGCAAAAGTTAAATTTTTACAAAGTTTTCAGAATCAAGTTATTACTTCTACACTGTTAGCAAGTGTGAATCAGAATGGAATATATGTGAATCCATTATTTCATAAAATTCCAAACACAGCAAAATATCTGAATGTGTGTTGTTCTCTAATCCGACCAAAATGTTTCTCTTGAATAAAATTTCCTATTCATGGCACAAAACTGCGATAGAATATTTAGAACACAAGAACCTTACCCTTTTCTTGCAATAAATAAAACTTGACCTTGAAGCTAGCTTGCTTACGTAAGTGATGAAATGTTACCTTTTGTGAACAAAAGGAGCAAACCATTCAGTGCGCATGAGAATGTTCTTCCGAAATATTTAGAATATAATTAACTGAAAGCATCTTTTCTTTCTAAAGTAAATATTTTTACGTAAACATTTTCCATTGATCTGCCAAAACAGATGATCTATTGAGTAATTTGAGTAAAGAATCTTATATTGATCCGTTGTATGAAAAAATAAATCAAGCGAAGAACTTTACATTAAGATTTGAGTAAAAAACCCATTGATACACAAGATAATTTAGTAAGATACAGTGTTCAAATTTAGTCTAATATCGGAATTAAACACAAAAATAAAACAAGCGCAACTTTTAACAGTTACATGACCACTAGGTTACCCAGAATAAATATTTGTATATAATAGTTTATTTTAGTTGTATTAAACGTAAAATATAAAATCATAAGAAAAATTCATAATAATGTTTACGGAGTAGAATAGATTTTTTTTCTTTTTTAATTTTATGGTAACAGAATTATTCCATTAGAATTGTCAATATCAGGTATTTTGATTTTCATTCGTTCAAATATACTTTATTATTGCACAAATTTATCCTTATCGAATAACAAAACATGCGAGAAAACACAATATTATGTTAACACAAGACAACAAACTGAAAAAGTAACAAGAAAACAGAATCCACTAATGCTGTATTCATTGGCGGTAATTATTTTACAGTTTTTTTGTTGTTACATATGCCACCTAATCGACAGTAAACATCAGATTAAGGTACAAGAAATTCATCGCGGTGAAGGGCTAGATTTTTACGCCTCTGTCGTTAGCCTTAGCTTTGAGCATCATGCAGGTGACAGTACGAATTTGCTCGGTTCCACCCCAATTTTGAAAGAGAACACCCCTGGGGGTGGGGTCAGGGGACTCCCACCTCTTCCCCTTCCACCAACCTCACTGGAGGACTTGTGGCTTGACAGCTATTAAGACTACCCCATGCCGCAAAGACATATACATATAAAATATCTATGCCTTTGCCGGGATTCAAACCCAGGACCTACGGCACCGCAGTTGTGTTACTAAGAACTATACCGGATGAGTGGCTTTTTGTCCGTTTTAAGGGGTTAACGTAACTGCTATCGGCATGCACTCAATTTTCACATTCTGTGTAAAAAATACGGATAAGGTTATAATTAAATCTGTTAATCACCGGTTTTAAAATAGAGAAAAATATTTCCCTTGTTCGAAAAAGGGTTAAAAGTTCGAAAATATTTTAACCCATTAACTGCAGTTTTTTGAAGTGAAACTTCTTTGCTCACAGGAGTGAATAGGAAATTTACCCAGTTTTGCATAACAGTGAAAAGCGAACGGAAGTAGTGATTCCCCCTTCCATCCCCCCGAAACGTCGCCATGGTGAGGAGATAGCGAGCGGGAGGAAAAGAGCTGGGGGGTCACCACGTGACTTGCGTCATATCCGTGTAAATGTTGATGGAGTGGGGGATCTTGATGTTTGGACTAAAGGCGCTTAGGTAATGGAGATATTAAGCGAGTATGCTAGTCGTAACGAACTCGCGTGGCATATTTTCATAGTTTTTATGTAATAGACGTGCCGTTTTCAACGAATAAACGCACCCAAAATATTACCATTATATGGCTCTTCCCGTTACGGAAGTGTCTGGGGCATTGTGTATACGTCATTAACGTCCGCGCCAGAATCGCTACGGATAGCGTCTTGTAAACAAACACAGTGACTTCGGTGAGTGATGTATTATGTTTATATTATTAATTTTTATTTCCATTGAATTAAAATTAATTCTGATCAGAATGCCTAGAAAAAATGCAAAAAAGAGGAAAAGAGTTTCCTGAAAGGGGGGGAAAATGAAAACTAGCAGCAAGTCCAGGCGAAAGTCTATATCACCAGGTAGTTCTGTCGCAGCTTTTGTCATCTTTATCCATAAAGTTTTAGTGCTGTACACATCAGAGGCTGCTGCAATCATTGGATCCGATGATGATTAAAAGCCGATTATCTTAACTGGTGACTTTAATGTTAATTTTGCTTCAGAAGAAGCAACGCCACTCATTGAATTCTTGAAACGGACACTGAATTTGATAACGAATACTGATTCTAAAGAAGGAAAAACAATATAGGGAACCACGAATTAATGTAGTTTTCTCACAATTTCTTGATTGACTACAATCGAGAATTTTTATATCCTACTTCAATTACCACACACTATTGTGTCTTTCTTGGAAAATAATGATGCAGAAAATTGAATAAAAATATTTTCATACAATAAATGAAATTAGAATTTTATTTGATTAAAGTAAGTTCTCTCAGCAGTTAAATATAATTAGATCTATTCCTGCATTTACGGCCAACGTCGCCAAAGAAGTTTCACTTCTATCGCGTGGCTTTCCACGTTCTTTTTTTTTTTTTCCTTTTTGAAATTTTTGACTTAATAAGCTGCACATATGCCCAAAAAGTTGTGTTACAGAGTATAATTATTCTTAAATTATGCTTTTTTTTTGTTTTGAAAATATTTGATATTTTTTAAAAATTTTATATTTTATCACATTTATATGTTACAGCGAAGGATGTATACATAAAATACCTTTATCCCCAAACGGCTTAGTGGGTTAGTAATTCACTCGAGAGGTAACATTCATATTTCTTCGATACTTACGGTAATAGGCCTTGCATCAGTAATTTGGCGAAAATTTAATAATTTAAGCATAGATTTCGCGAAGATTTTGAAGAATTTTTCCAATTGATAAAAAAGGTAGAACTTCAGCATGTGAGGGAATCTATTGTCCATTATTGTCAAATGAATATTATGGTATTTCGAGACTGTCTAATTTGGATAAAGCGTTCGATGCTCGTTTATACTCAAGTACAATTTTTTCTTATATTTATTCACAGGTCCCAAATAAATTTCCCACTGTTTACAATTGCTTAAAAATAAAGAACATCTATACGACACAACCGAAATAGATATATCCATCTGTTTTCGAGCCTATGTCCGAGGCCGCGGTAGCCTAATGGACAAGGTATCGGATTGTGGCTGGCGTGTCATGAGCTCGAGCCCAGTACCACTTAAGACCCGCCTTGTAGGGGAGCGATGCACGTTAAATCTGTCAAGAGCTTATACGTCTCCCATTGGACGTTTCAGGGTACTGGACTCGAACTCGTGATACGCCAGCCACGAGTCCGTTACTTTGACCACTAGGCTACCGCGGTCACACCACACCAAAGGGAAGACGTTTGGCGGGTCTTCAATGACGCCAGGGATCGAACCTCACGATACGCCGACCACTAACGTATAACCACTGATCTACTACGGCCACAGAATGATGCAGTGTAGTTGCATAACTATTGGCGACGAGCCTTGTAAGTTTGATCTTCAGTCGTAGATGAAGACTGTATCTGATTTACTAATTCCTCACGATATGCAACTATTCTTATTTCACGGAGTGATGGCATCGGACTGGTTGGTTGATACATTTTAGAGGCACAAGGGCTATGACTGACAACTGTTTGGGAACTAAACACTTAGGTTTCGCGTCAGGCTGACCACCTGACTGGAACATCTGCTCAAGTGCCCAAGGTCAGGAAAACTGAGATGGGCACAGTAGGCGTTGGCCCTCATGCGCCACTGAGTTTAGTTTAGGTGAGCAGATTTAGATTTTTTCCTCGGTAATTTTACTTGATATTAGGATAGAGGTAACTTAGTTTTAGTATAATTAACATTATATCTTCTATTATAATTATTATTCTTAATATTAATAAAAGCTTCTTACTCTTTTCTTTTCTCTACAAATTACATGATGGCTTGAAAACCGTTTAAACCTCCAATCATAGCTCCTAAGGCTAGAAGTTTACTATTGTACTACTGTGGCTCTTATTTCTAACATACACTGTTTGGTCATATTGTTTGGTTATGCTTGCTTTGCTTCTTTGGATTTGTACCAATTCAGTATATTATTGATCTAAATATATAAAAATGGATGTTTGTATATATGACCTCGCTTCACACCAACACCGTTCAACTGATCTCTATGAAAATTTGTATGTATATGTATTTTTTGTGGAGAAGGTTTTTGTACTATCCTCCTTTTTACAGCTCCCCACTAAGGAGCACTACAGCATATCAACTTCAGCACCGTTTAATCAATTGCCAAGTTGCCAACATAGTCTGATGCCAACTTGGCTCTATCACCAACATTTCGCTATGTTTCTATTGAATTGCCATATACTATAAAGAACGGTGTTGCTTGCGAATATTATTATTTTAACGTAAAATAAATACAACAGAAAGTAATATTAACGTATAACACATCCAGATATAAATTATTTTCATTATTTTAAGCGTTCATTACACAAAATTTGTAACAATGTGTTACTTTTGCTGAGCAGAGATTAACTTAAGAAGGTGTTTTCAAAATCTGACCCACAAGACAGTTACGGGTATTATAAATAAAAAAAAATCCTTTTTATCAGCTATTAAATCTACAGACTAAAAATTTAATAAACATGGATTTTTCGTTCAGCTGAGATATGCAAAAAGTTTTTTTTTGTTTAATTTGTAATTCACGTAAAATTAATTTATTAAAAACTTCTTTATCCTTCATTCTGTATTGTTTAATTTTTCAATTCACCCGTGCGAAGAACAGGTATACCAGCTATAGTAATATTTTTCATGAAAAAAACCCTAATTTTCTTTCATTGAAGTATTAAAATTTAATGACTAATTGTAGATTAAAAAAAAAAGATTTCTCAAAATGAAACTTGATTTTGATTAACACTTTAAAATAAAAATCGTGGTAATATCAATTTATTTTCTAGATATGTTCATATTTAAGTAATTTCTCTTTAATATGAAATTCAAATTTTTCTATAAAAACTTATCTTATGAATGACTGAATTTCGGATCTTCATCTCAAGTGCCCACAGAAGCATACACCTGTTTTAATAATTATGCGGAAACGTCGGATGGTCAAAATAGTTGCACATAATTTATTACAGCTCTCCTACTTAAATTAGATACCAACATATCATTGTATATATAAGTAGGCTAGCAGAATTCTTCCTGTTTTATGTCCTTGGCCTTCAAAAAAACATTCCGATTTTAGTATTCCAAACACACCGAAATGCACGTGAGAAACTCGTTTCCCGTTAAATTATAATTAAGAATGAATAATAAATTGAAAGGATTCATATATATACGATAGATTTTTAAATATCGAATTAATTAAATTGAACGTTTGGTTCACTAGCTACGAATGTTGTAAATTGTTTCCTGTGTGACACGATGTGTAATTAGTTTTAATAGCTGAAATGAAAATATCAATCTATTAGTGTTACGTAAGAAACGCAGCATGATTAAAAGATTAGACTATATTGTAAAAAGTAATAAATTGACAAACAGAACTTTTCACATCCAAAAAAGGAAGAATTTCTCGAAATTCTTCAGTTTTTACTAAAGGTCTGGAATAGGGGAAAATATTAGAGAGAAAGTACGAGCAAAAAGGAATTCTCTTCTCCTTAGATTTAAACTAAATATTTTCGAATATCTTGTTTACGATTTCTATACTAAAGATTAATTTAGTTCAAATGCTACAGGTGGTTTTGAATCTGAGTATGAAAACACGCTGTGACCTATCTGTGTATACGTGCACGATTACTTCCAAATAACTTCAGTTATAGTGAACTAAATTTTGAAACCAATGACTTATAATTAAAACATTCAGACATTGAAAACTTGTCACATAGCAAACTAAAAGTACGGGACGTTAATGACATTTTTAAGCTGTATTTAATACATTTTGATTTAAATATATATCTTTAAAACGCATATAGATTCAAAGTATATCATACGTAAAATAGTAATTTTGTACGTCTTTATAATCGATTTGCATGTATTATTATAAAAAAATTATTTTGAATTTAGTAGTATTTTCATAAAATGATCATGTTTGAGTGAACATTTGAAAAGCATTTTGTAATCTGGTGTCAAAAACTTTGTATAATACAGGACATCAATCATAGGGCACGCGGGGAAGGGGCTCTTGATTGTTTTTGACAACATATCAATATGGAATTTAATTTTAAACAGCCTCAACGTTTGGAGGCATGTCAAGTTGTAAAATTGTTACAATAAGATGCAGGAAAATAGTTAAATACGGTTAAATGTGCTTAGATATTAAATAAATTTATGATACAAGTACGAATAATGAATTATTACAAACTTAAAAATTAAAAATAAGAGATTCGGTCTATTTAAAATTTCGCTTAAAAATTGTATTTACTATATGTATATGGATGCCAATAACTTTTCCCGCTTTTGTTTAGACAAAAATATTTAATAGAAATTTTAAAAAATACATAATGAGCACAATTTAAATAGAATATTTTGAATACAACACTTAATTTTTGTCCTTTACAACAGATTAAAGCACCGTAGAAAATTTATGCTTTAAGTCTGGAATCACATAGAAATCATTCAATCTCAAATAATCTCATTCTCTAAAATGTATACAAAAGAAATTAATGAGAATGAAAGAAAATTTATCGTTTGCGCATGAACTTCAACTTTCACCAAAAACTGATTTCAAAAATAATTTAAATGCGACATTTTACACTTATTTTCTTTTCAAGATACAATGTTCCACTTTACACAAAAAAATCTTTAGAAAAGATTGAGTTAACAAAATTATTTTTGGAAACTTTACACAAATGCTCCTTTACTTTTATTTGCAAATAAATTCTCGCAAAAGTTGATACAAGTAACAGTGTTTTAATAAAGGAACTGTTTTTATAGTTCTGAAATAGTATTTAAGCAATTTCAAAAACAAATGATTTTACTCGCGTTTTTTAAGCTAATATTATGGGGAAAAATCGTATATTAAATTATAAAGAGAATATTTTTACAAAATTCAAAACATCGCCTGCATCTTTTTACTAAACTTGTAGTACTTATTAAGTGTACTGTACAGTTTAGCAAATAAGCATTGATCTTACCATTTCATGATAAAATTAGTTAGTGAAAAAATATATATTTTAGAAGAACACAAAGCATAAAAACATCAGATTTGCGAAAAAAATTTGTATAAGTAGTCATCTAGCACTAGCAATAAAACTTCTTTGAAAAATGTGACATTTTTAAACTGTCTTTTCATGATAAGGTTTCAGTATTTTTTTCCCAATGGTGCATTGTTTTGATTATTTTCTTTTATTACAAAATGAATTATATGTTCAAAATATTTCAATTTTTTCCGATACTCACAAAATTATAACTTCGTATTTGTTGATATTTTTTATATTATATAGTATTTCTGATATTTTTTATATTAGTATATGGGATTTGTTGATATTTCTTATATTTGTATATACTTGATACTTTTTATATTATGTTCTATAAAAAATATCAACTATATGAGCACATAAGAGTGAAACACATGCGAGCTCGTACAGTTTGATAATTTCAAATTTTCCCTGTTTAAAGAAGATTGTAAAAGATTTTTCGAAAAATAAAATAGCGTTCCAAATGTTCAAAAATGCTTTTTCTTTCTTAATAACTCAATTCAAAAGCCTTTTGGTTCTAATATTTTATGTTTAATAAGAATCAAGATTTATGGAAGTTACATTTTTTTTTTTAAAAAAAGAAAGTTTAATATTTAAAAGAATTATAAAAAAAAAAAAAACAATTTAGTCCCAAAAATTATGAATAATTTTTATTAAAAAAATAAATACGCGTGTATTATAAATGCATCATTTACATAGAATTTCAGGATATTATAATAAAAATGAGATTTCAACGGTTAAAAATCCTCATATCTACTAAAAATATAAGTTCAACATTAAAAAAAAAATCGAACTCACCAACGATATAATCGTATTCAGTATTCCAATAATCTTTGACAAAAGGCACAAATACATCTTGCGCCCTCATGTACAACAGGGCGACGAAAGGTAAAAGTGACGGAAGGTATTGCAACAAACCCATATTTCACAATTAAGAAATTTTACTCTTGAGTCGTCAAAACATCGGCACACACCAATTGGAAGTTACACGGAGTCATCTTCCTAAACAGATTGCTTGGTCAGCCGATTTCGAAGGGCCGCTTTTCGGGATTTTCTTTTTCTTTTTCTTCCAATTCGACCAATCGGATCACTCGGTCAGGTAGAACTCGGGGAAGGGTTAAGCACGGTTTTGATGTCAGTTCGCCGGAGGAAGTTTTTTGGCGAGATTTCGTGAAATCGCCAAACTACGCGTGTTGGCCTTCTAATTGCAATGAGAATTCTCTTTAAGACACTCAAGAGATTATTGTTTAAGAAATTGGTTTTTAAACTATGGTCTGTGGAGCCCCGGGGGCCCCAAAGCCATTCTACGGGGCCAGTGACGGATTTAGGCTTAGGCCCGTGCGTAGGGCGGCAAACTTTTAGAGGCGCCAAAATTTTCGAGGTGGCAAAAATTCGAAATCGATTTTGTTTCTTAATCAACTGTAAGACCGAATTTTAATGTTTCTTTTCTTTCTTTGACAGCCTCAAGATGTCAATACTAAAAAGATAGCACTATGTAAAAAAAATCGTGTAAGTAGTAAAATTCAAAATATCTAACAAATAGGTACTAAAAAAATTTTCGTTAAGTATAACATTTACTTATTGACGTTAAATTTTTCATAAATTTCTTTAAAAAATCTAAAAGTAGCATTTGTTTGGTCATCATTATAACACAATACATTAATTCCCCATATTTAATTATACCTTTGTCTGGTTACTCAGAAACTTTATTGTTTTTTTTAATCTCGCATAAAAATTTTATAGTTTTACGTAATGTTAGGCGTTTTTGAAAAATTACCATGATCAATTCAGAAAGGTCGTACTGGAACTTGAAAAATCACAAAAATCGAGCGTCAAATTAACTTGGGCATAGGCAGCCAGCAACCCTAAATCCGTCAATGCTAAGAAGTTCGTGTGAGTGAGTGAGGGAATATTAACGTCGCACTGTTCAGGTACACGAGGGGTTTTGGCGACGGACCTCGTTATTTTAAACCATGGTCAAGTGACGAGGGCGACACCTGAGCTGGTACCCTCTCTCTTAACTACCACACCAACGGGAGGACGTTTGAGTTCTCGACAGATTTAACGTGCATCGCTCCCCTTTAGTGGCACTGGGCTCGAACTCATGACATGCCAGCCACGATCCGATACTTTGACCACTAGGCTACCGTGGCCGCTAGGGGTTCACGAAGGTCCCTCATTCAATGTTAAAATTTCCCTTTTTTACAGACTCTGAAAGGCCTCGTGGAAAAATTGAAAGATGTGTCATCCTTGAATAGACCATTAAATTACCCTCAATGAAATAACTCCTAGAACATGTATATCGATCAAGAATATTGATTCAGTTTTTTTTATTGTTTGAAAGTACACTGTTTCCTTAAAGGGGAAAATAAAGCCATTCTAGGGGGTCCGCAAAGGTTTCTATTTTAATATCATACTTTTCCCTTTTACAGACTCTGAAAGGGCACATTGTTGAGACTGCAGCTTTGAAATATTATACCTGATATAATATCATTTGCAAAATAAATGCAGTCCCATCTTTCTCGTTAAATTTTAATTAATACAATTAGGTACACTATTTATTTATTTGAAATTAGTATTTCGTAATATTTTTTAGACAGATGTTTACTGTTTAGGAAAAAAATTAAGTGTTAAAGAAGTCTGTATAAGTATCAGAGGCAATCCTAGATTCATTGAGGAATTAATATTAAGATTCAGGGAGGGGTGTTCAAAATCTTGGGGGGCCATGATGTTAGGCTGATATGTAAAGGGGGGGGGGCACGATCAAAATTTAAAGGTCGCTGATTTTAAGTCACTGTATAACGTAGTCACGTTACCACTTTTCAAAATTTTATCATGTGTATTTATATATACCATAACGTAGTTCTTTTGTGGCTAAAACTTCTCTTTGTAAGACTAAATTAGATTAGAACTTCTAAGAAATTAAGCTCTTTACTGATAAAAACAAGTACAATCAACGATACAAATACTATTTTTCCCTCTTTCATTTCCGTAAATTTTAAAGACGATTTCATAATAATTATCAAATATAAATGCGATTCGGGATATTTTTAGAAAGATAAAATATTAATTTTGGTGTTTGTAGATCGAGATATATAACATGAAAAAAAAGGTTAAGGTAATGGAACTCAACCTATTTGAAAGAGTAGGGCCATTTTGATTTTGGTTTTAATTTACGCCACACTGTGAAGCAGCACAAGAGCTATTAGCTACGGACGGAATTTTGAACCACGGTCAAGTGCCGAGGACGACTCCTGAGTTGGCACCACCCTATCCCTACCACACCAACGGGAGGACGTTTGAGTCTCGACAGATTTAACCTGCATCAGCCGCTCTACACGGCGGGTCTTCAGAGGCACTAGGCTCGAACTCATAACATGCGAGCCACGAGTCCGTTACCTTCACCACAAGGCTACCACGACCGTATAATTAATTAAAAAATCCTTCCAAATTATACTAAGGGAAAATGACTTGGAATATAAATTACTTACTTCAATCAAAAACATTACCGTTTCTCGTAAAAACAGGCCAGTTTTCCTTGAAAGTCTTTCAGGTGAGCATTCCTTTCCTTTTTTAATACATTTTATGTAATTCAGATTGATTTATATCCTAACAGTTTGTGTGAGCATCATATTTCTCAGAGCTCATAAATTTTTCTTTATATAATGTTTAACGTAAAGCTTCCGTAAGAAAATTAATCTTATATACTATATATTTGAAAAATATTACATAAGTATATGTGTTAAATAATATTTTTTAAAAAATTTAATTATGAAAACTCTTTTTGTGTATATACTATATTTAATATTACATCAGCTATTTATTACACACATTGAAGTTATACAATAGGTTCATTTTAACGTAATAAAAAACGAAGAGAGTAACGCGCATATATAATTATATATCACCTGATAATAAAGTAGGAAAACAAATACTTAGAGAGATGTAATTCATTGCTCGTTGTAAAAGAGTACATAAAAATAAATAAACAATATGAGAAAATGATATAATTCAATCTATCTAAAATAAGAACGAGTGTAGAGTTATGTAGTTTCTAGCTAATAGAGTGGCCGCGGTAGCCAAGTGGTCAAGGTATCGGATCATGGCTGGCGTGTCTTGAGTTCGAACCCAGTACCACTGAAGACCCGCCGTATAGGGGAAGCAATGCACATTTAATCTGTCGAGAGCTCAAACGTCCACCCGTTGGTGTGGTGTGGTAGTCAGGAGAGGGGTGCCAGCTCAGGTGTCGTCCTCTTCACTTGACCATGGTTCAAAATTAAGAGGTCCGTCACCAAAAGCTCTTGTGTAGCTGAACAGTGCGATGTTAATATTCACTCACTCTAGCTAATAGAATTTCAGAAGCTTGTTTGTGGCTGCCATAGTCTAGTGGTTATGGTCACGAACTAGTGTCCGGCGCGTCATGAGTCCGAATCCTAGTGCGAATGAAGACCCACCGTGTAGAGGGGCTGATGCACGCTAAATCTGTCGTGGCTCAAGGGAGTATTATATTATATTAACTTCGCATTCTTAAAGAAACACAGGAGCTATTGGCTACGGACCTCTTAATTTTGAATCTCGGGCAAGTGACGAAGACAAACCCTGAGCTGGCATCTTACCCTCTCTTTACTACCACACCACACCAATGGCAGCACATTGAGCCTTGACAGATTTGAAATGCATCGGCCCCCTCTGCACGTCAGGTCTGCAGGGGGACCAGGAGTCTAAATCGTGACACTACTGGCATGAGTTCGTGACCACAACCACTAAGCTACTACGGTCATCTGTTGTGGCTCAAAATCCCCCCATTGGTAGGGTGTAGAAGTTAGAAGAATAGGGTCGTCCAGCTCAGTCGTAGTCCTTGTCTCTTGTTTGTGGTTCAAAATTACTCGGTCTGTCACCAATAGCCCTCGTGTTGCTTTGTGGTGTGACATTAATATAATTCTCACCCATTCAGAAACCTGCCTTTTTGATAATTCTTTAATAGCGTAAAAGAATATTTTTGAATGCAAATTTTTTGAAATGGTGCCGAAAACCCTACACATAATCATTTCCTCAATTTCATTTACATTAAAATTGCTCACTCAAGTTGAATGCTATTTCCTGCAACATTACATCCTATTTCACTGCAAAGAGAAAACGCGTATTAGAATACAAGACGTATACAAAATCAGAAAAAAAACTAGACTACTTGCTTTTGATAATTCCATTGTGTTACATAACTACCATAATACATTTTAAACCTCAAAATATGCATAATTCTTCTGTCCTAAAATCTAGACAGAGCATAATCATTTCATTCTTAATTTAAACGTTTTCTTCCTTGAGAATTTCGAAGTTATCAAAAGAATTGTTATTATTAATATTCTTAATGTACATCTTTCGTGCGTAAGGTAGCAAAATGAAAACGCATCAGAGCTAATATGGATTTTTTAAAAAAGCATTAAAAATACTTTCATTTCCTCAAATGAAGGAAATACTACTCTTCAATCCCACGGGTTGCTCTGTTTGAAAAGCATTTCCGTAAAACTCAAAACTGCGTAAAAAGTTATTTTATTTATATTTGTGTTAATTTTTTCACGTGGGATTTGTCATCTCGATAGAAAGCTATTAAAATTGCGGAAAATAATTTTTAATAGAAACATTTATTTATTAGCTTAGTGAAAAATCAATTCGAAAACGAAACGAAACATCCAAAACTAATGATTTCTAATGACGATTCACTATTCAAGTTGCAGTTGCTTTTAAGGTGAGCTTTTAAAAGAAATTTTATCTCAAAGTTTTTGATGGCCTTAGAATTTAGATAAAGCTTGCATTAATAAAGAATATTTTAAAGAAAAAACGAAAACGAACTAATTTGACGAACTGAAAAGATAAAACAGAAAATATTTATTCTGAAATTATAAAATTCCTGCGATCGAATATAAGATATATATTTAATACGTATAAGATAATAAATAAATATTACACGCGCGCAAATGACAATTAAATGTATTTCTTGCTAGTGTTACTATAGAGGGTATAAAATTGAAGAAAAATTTCTGATGTTCTTAGAATATTAGTTTATATTCATTTGATGCTAGATTTTTGATTTTAATTTGCGTCACAGAGTGTGAGGCAAATTAAAATCAAATCTAGCATCAGATGAAGCGGTAGCCTAGTGGTCAAGGTAACAGACTCGCCGGCGTGTCAGGCGTTATAGCCTAGTAATCGCTGAAGATCCACCGTGTAGGAAGACGATACACGTTAACCCGGCACTTCTCGCGCAGGGTATGTCATATCCATCGTTTTTTTTTCAGCCCTCCTTCTAAACATTTTTGGAAAATGGATAGTTTATCGTGTAGAGGACTTTAAGGTCATATCCTTTGAGGGGTCTTAGCTTGTAGGTGAATTCTAAATATGTATTTTTGGATACCGCCTCTACGGGTATGGCATACCCTGGACGTGAATTGCCGTTACAGTTCTAGATGCATGAGCCCGCTTTAAATCTTTCTTATACTATGGAGCATTATTGTAGTTATGAGGAAGAAATGTGATATTTAAGTATTTTAATAGGTACAGTATTTAATAAATATAGTACATAGTATCGGATGAAGAAAATCTATTTCCGGTGATGATGAGAAAGAATCAAATGGTGAAGGGTATAAATAGTTAGTATGATTCCTCTACTAAATTCGATCCAAATAATTTTACTGAGGGAGCAATTATCGACCTTGATAAAATGACCTCATCATATTCAATAGCTGGAAAATGTAATTGCTAGCCTATGACAATCTTTTTTGTGTTGTTGAATGTTGCGACAATAAATGCGCAAATTATTTTATTAAGTACTCAGAAGCCACACATTAAACATCGAACCAGACGCTGATTTTTGAAGTGTTTTGAATTTCGATTTACAGAAGAATGTAAAGAATGTAGAAACCAGCAAGCAATGCTTCTACGAAATTTTAAAAAAAATTAAGATTCAGTGAAAAACATTACATTTACTCGCGACGAAGACTAAAGGAGTGTATAAACAAAATACTAATGCCCTAATAAAAAGAACATAAAAACTAAATTTACGTGTGAAAAGTGTATAAACATTTCTGAGGGGTTAGGGGGTGGATGGAATCGTTATTATTAATGTTCAATCTATCGAGCTCAATGTTCTTCCATTAGCGTTGTGTGGTTGTAAGGAGAGGGTGGTGTCAGCTCAGATGTCATACTCGTCACTTGACGGAGGTTCAAAATTACGATGTCCGTCACCAATAGCCCTTGTGTTGCTTTATAGTATGACCTTAATATAACTCTCACTCTTTACACGGCGAAAAATACTTCTGAATCATTTTAAATTTAAACCATTTCCAATTATTGCTTCTTTAAATTAAAAACTTCACTAATTTAAGTTGCTTAATGATATTTCTAAATACATGTTATTCTGAAGGAATTTCAAAGTTGTAATTCGCGAAATGTTAATTGACCACATGGTAGCCAAGTGGTCATGGTCACGAACACATATACGACCTTGTTTCTGTTGAGGGGCGGTTCGAGTTCTGGTGAGCTTAGACCCCCTCTCCTAACTACCACACCACACCAACGGGAGGACATTTGAGCTCTCGACAGAATTAACGTGCATCGTGCCCCTACACGGCGGGTCTTCAGTGGTACTGGGACCGAACTCATGACATGCTAGCCATGATCCGATGCCTAGACCACTTGGCTACCGCGATCACATTACGGTTCGAGAGAGAGAAGCCTTGGTATACGTTACAACATCACAAGTTTATGTTGATTTATGAAAATTGGGTGTTGTGGAAATGTCTTCCAAAG
Organism: Trichonephila clavata; assembly: GCA_019973975.1. Lineage (NCBI taxonomy): Eukaryota > Metazoa > Arthropoda > Arachnida > Araneae > Nephilidae > Trichonephila > Trichonephila clavata. The sequence goes on from BMAO01001890.1 coordinate 24,127, forward strand.
TTATATCAAGCTTTTTAACAACTAAGCGAAAACACCATTTTACTAAGAAAAAAAGCAATTTTTTCTTAAAATATTCAGAATGTTTTGATCATCTTTGTTACGTTTCAGGTGTAAAGATTCTTTAAATTTATATTACAGGTATAAAAAGAAACTATTGTGAATTGCTTGAGCTCCTACAGATTTTTTACTTTATTTGTTTATCATTATGATATAAGAAATAAAACTATCTACGGTTTTAGGATATGGGCAAAATGGAAACGAATTCGAGGGAGGCGAGTGAATTTAGTCCCAGCCTACATTATTCAAAAGTAAACTAATGAGAGTGTGGAAGTCCCCCCCCCTAGAGACCCCTAAATATTCAAAAGTAAATAATGTTTCCCTTTTGGTTGATAATCACCAAACGTAATGGATAGATTTTAATGAAATTTGAGATATGTACATATTTTGATGCTATGTATGGTGCGCATGCATGATCGTGAGTGCGGTTCAGGAAAGTTTGAAGGCAAGAGTCTGAAACGGACATTACAAAGGGATTAATTGAAAACATCGTTCCTAACCGATACACATAGCTTTCGCTACGTGTATTCATGTTGGTAATAAAAGAGTTATGAATTCACACGTTGCAGTCAGCCCTACTCTCCAAGTAACGCTGTTTTCCAATCCTGGATGATTCTAAGAAGGGATAGCAAGTTGCAATTGCCATTCTAAATGTATTCCAAATATACTCTAATGCAATGGTTTTCAAAATTTATGGAATCATGGAATCCTTAAATCTCTATTAGGTGTTTTGGTGGAACCTTGTCATACACTTTGGTCGCGGTAGCCAAGTGGTCTAGGCATCGGATCATGGCTAGCGTGTCATGAGTTCGATTCCAGTACCATTGAAGACCCCCGCCGTGTTGGGGAGCGATGCACGAGCACTCTGTCGAGAGCTCAAACGTCCTCCCGTTGATGTGGTAGTTAGGAGAGAGGGGTGCCAGCTCAGCTGTCGTCCGCGTCACTTGACCATGGTTCAAAATTACGCGGACCGTCACCAAAAGCCCTCGTGTAGCTGAGCAGTGCGACGTTAATATTCATGCATTCATTCTACCGCGTACACCTAGAAGAAATTATCTTAAGAAATACTTAAAGTAGATCAATATGTTATATGCATTTTATACATAAAAGAAATTTACAGTTTTTCTTACTAAAGAGTTTTATTTTAAAATTTATGTAATTTAGTCGTTAATAATGCTATTTTGTGCTCTAAGTGCCATCTTCCCTTGCAAATTTTCAGATAGAGATATTTAAATGTATATATATAAGAGAGAGAGAGAGAGAGCGTGCATCCCCCCCCCCCCAAATGGCAAAATCTAGCTCTGTTCAAGTGTTGTCTGCAATCACATTTCATATTCTGCTTTTAATTTGATTCTATATTTTGTTTTAGTTACCACATACGTTAAAATATTTTTCTTCTTATTATTCATTCCGAAAGACATTTAAATACTCCGGCTTAGTGGCGTAGTTGGTTAGACGCTGGCCTTCAACTCTCAAGTTTGTGGGTTTGATCCCAGCTGAAGTAGATGGATTTTCATGATGCAAAAAATCGCATGATTATGCGACCTGTTAAAGATTCCTAGAGGGTCTGCTTGACTTGAGTGCTTTCGGCAAAGTTAGATTCCCTGGTACAATTTCACATCGTTAGACATCAGGTGCCCTCCTCTGTGGAGGAAACTGGACGTCAAAATAACATTGTGGCAATTGGTATCCACCTAAAGGGTACCACACTAAAAAGTGATACCAGTTCTCGGAGTATATCAGGTCTTAAGTGGTTATTGATGTATTATTGTAGTCGAGAAAGAATTTCTTATTCATCCGGGCTTAGTTTTCTCTCCTAAAAAAATATTCTCTTACATTTATTTAATTGAAAAATTGTGATTCATTCTATACGTCTGAACACTGTCTTTTAAATTCAATTAATTTTTATTTAAATTAATTCATTAGAAAATGGTTTGAGTTTTTCAAAACATTGTCCGTCATCCTGTTTGAGATACAAATTGCTGTTAATTTTTGAAATCATTCATTTATTCTTTAATTTAAAAAAATATATACATTCAATATATTTCTTCATTTAGAACAGCAACTATGTCTGCTAAATAAGATAAGCTTCGCAACTATAATTCATCACATAATTATAGCGCATTCTTGACTTGATTTATTTAAAATTAATATGAATTCCAAATCTAAAAGCAGGGTTCTATATTTTCTGGATAATTCTGCTCATGATAAAACAAATAATCTGGAATTCAATTACCTTGCTTTTTAAAAATTTATCACTTTCGCAGCATCATTTAAAACGTTTTTTAATGCATTCTTTATTCATTTTACTACCGTGATACACTATTCCAAATAAGATGTTATGATTATATAAACTTCAGTTTTTCTTTCTCTATTCTTTTGTATGCTTATTAGAATCAAAAATAGGAAATTGACCCTCCTCTGCAAACAACATAAAGTTGTAATAAAATATTAGCTGCTTTATCATTGATTTTAGAAATCAAAACAACAATTTTCTCGATTCCTTGGTCTCACATAAAATGACATTGCGCAGAATGGCCTTTTAAACCAGCTGATCTGAGTACTTATCCAGTAGTTTCAGGCAAAATTGAAGAGGAAAAAAAATTGATTGAATTTTATAGAAATTATTACAGAGCTCAAAAGTAGATTCTTCATATTTTTAAAAAACTTAAACTTTTATTTTTTCGAATTAGCTTTATCGAACGGACAATTTTACTCTTGTTATAAAATCCGTTTTCCTTTCTCAAAAGCGTTTTATAAACAAACAGTAAGCAGTCTAGCTAGATAAAATTACGAATTTAGCAGGTGTTATCTCACTTTTATAATAAAAATGGAAAATCAAATTGCATTTGTTGTTTCCTTACTTTAATAAGCAAAATATTTCTGCTACAAAAACAAAACTACCTCAAACGATATTTTAAGTATCAACTTAACACAAAAATAAAAAAAAGTTGCTAAATATATTGATACGTAATAAATTTATTTAAAAGTATGAGAATCAAAATTCGAAAATTAGGTGTTCTATTATCTTTATGTGGCACTCTTTTTCCCATCTTCTGCAGTCCCTTAAAAGTGTTCGTGCACTCTTGCAATTTTCTTAAAAATTTAATACTTTCGACTAATAAAAAATAACATATTAGAATTGTAATTATTTAAATAATATCTGTAACTTGCATTTATTAGAATGACATTATCCCTTTTTAAAACATAGTATAACTATTATTTTGAAAAATTAATAATCAAAAACTACTAAAAAATTACGCCACGAAATTATTCGCTCACTTAAAAAAACATTGGAAGATATAATCTTAACTAGTATATTTTTTCTTAATTTAGTACTTAATAGGATATTTTTTAGCGTCCCCAATACTCTTTTAAACGTCTTGGTTTAGATTTAATTTTCGTTACTGATGTTCTTCCATTCTTCTGTGATTATTGTTTTTAGTTCTCATTTTAATTTTGTATATCTTGCCTTCTTACTCTAGCTTCAAATATGTTCTACTGGGCCTAAATCAGGTGATTAAGGAGGTATTTTCAGAATTTGGGGACAGTTACAGAGACATCAGATGTGTATGTTAAGAGTAGTACGCGATGGGGGTCATTACCTCTTTAAAAAAGGAATTCGTCTCCAATATCCAAAGTTTGGATGGATAACTTCAAATTGTTCTTTAAAATATTTAAATAAAGCCCCCGATTCACAATACCATCAAAAATACAAAAATACTTAATCTTGAAGCCGATATACACCCTCCCCCCACACACAAGAACACCTTCACCACCATGTTTAACTGATCCAATTAAATTCTTGGAATTAAGTTCAGCTCGGTTTTTTCTTCTCCAAACTGTTATACTCCTATCTGAACCAAAAATGTTGAATTTACTGTCCTGCCAACCAATTTTCCGTCAATGCTGAATTTTCTGATAGTTAATTCCGGTATATTAATTTTTATTAGTTCGAAAATATTAAATTTTTTAGAAAATGGCAAGTGTACTACGAACACTTTTGAGAGCCCAGTATACATTTTTATTTTTAACGAACTTTAAATTTTAGATTTTACTCTATTTAGATTTAAATGAGGTTTATAAGGGAAATGTTGATTGTTTCTCTTTAAGTAAAATTTTGGAAATTCAGTTTCAGGGGTTTTCTTACAAATTTCTGAAGTATCCAATCAAAATTCTAGGAGCTACCATATGAGTATAATTTCAAGCATTTTGTGTATTAGAGGATTTTTTTTTCTTTTCATTTTATCACACAGTTTTAAACCGACTTTTGTTCTCGATATTGATACTAAGCATGAACTGTCTTTTATGTACAAAAGCATCCGATTTGAATTTTTATAATTAAAGTTTAAAATTATAGTTCACCAGTTTAAAGATTAAATATTTGAAAAAGTCAAAAATGTGAAGAAATTTTTAATAACATGTCTGCTTTTAGAAATATTTAAGCTCAACTTTTAAAATTTTAAAAAATACATTTTTAAAATTCTACTTCAAACATTTCTTATAGATAATATTCTGTGAAGCAAATATTTATTATAAATAAAGAAATTAGTATATTTAACTGACGAATTGTTATTTGAATGTAATTTAAAATATAAAAAGTAATGGAAAATTACTAGACACTAGAACAAAGATCTTTTTATCAAACGTGGTTATTGCAGCGAATACTTAAGCTTTATTTACTGAAAGATATTATGAGTATATTTTTTATTAATAAAATGAGCACAAAATAATTCAGCAATTCATTCGCAAACGATATCCGAAGACAAAGTAAAGCGATGTCGATGCAATAAAACCGTCAGCTTCTTATGCTAAAACGGTGTTCGAAGACAGGGTAAAACTATAAGAACACAATAAAAACGTCAGCTTCCTAAATGAAGACAGTGTTTGTAGACAAAGTAAAGCTATGCGTCAGCATCCTAAGCGAAGACGGTGTCTGTAGACAAGGTAAAGCTATGCGTCAGCATCCTAAACGAGGACGGTTTCCTAAGACAGGGTAAAGCACATCTTAAGCAGGTCAGCATCCAAAGTTAGGATGGTGTCCAAAGACAGGGTAAAGGTATTTGGATACAATAAAATCGTGGGCTTCCAAAGCGGACGGTTTTCAAGACAGGATAAAACTAAGTGTCAGAATCCTAAGTGAGGACGGTCTCCAAAGGCGGGGTAGAGGTATATTGATACAATAAAAATGTGAGCTTTCCAAGCCAGATGATTTCCTAAGGCAGGGTAAAGCTATGTAAATACTATAAAAACGTCAGATTCCACCGTCTTTGTTCAGAAAGGCTTTAATGATATGATCGGTACGCAATTGTACAGTATTAGTAAGTCTGAACTTATTTTTTACTTATTTCTCTAGACAGTTTACAATGAATAGACAGTTTTTGATGTATCTCAGTAGTGGTATATTTTATGATTTCATCAACATATTTTTAAGTAAAAACGTTTGAGCTACTGAAGACCGTATATGCTATTAACTTTTTTTTATCTAATTAAATAGAAATGAATTTTTTGAATCCTGCAATCAGATGTCATTTCAGATCGAGCTTTTAAGATTTCCAGGGAATACTCGAAATACTAATAAACTGAAATTTAGATTCCGTTTTTGTAATATATATTTTTAACATTTTTAATAGAACTTAGATTTTTTGTATGAGTATAATAATGAGATACTTTATTTATTTTCCAGAACTACAACAATAACCTTTTGTAGCTCAAAAGTTTTTTTCTTTTTAGTTGCACATGGGTATAAACTTTTGTATCTCGTAATACATATTCTCATTAAGATACCATTTTTTTTAATAACATTACTTAAATATATAAAATATTTTACACACATATATATAAAATGATGCACAAAACATAGTTATAATAAATTATTTGATTAAAATCACTGGATAATTTATTTGAAAAAAAAATGGCAGTTATAAAGACTGCCGATAGAAGTGAAAACTTAGAACTTTTAGTATTAAAATTTGAAATTTCGTAATGTTTGAATTAAAATTATCAACATTAATCTGGTTTTCACATCTATGGACACTCCGAGCAACAACTAAATGCATGCGTATATGGTTTTTTATTATTCAAATATATTACGGGCTGTACAAGATCATAACAAAATATAAATACAATTCAATTGAAGTAACAATTAATATACAATCATATTATGTATGGATAGTATTTGTATTTACTTAAATTTCAATGTACTTGATTTTTAACATAATTTTAATTGTTTGCATCATTGTCATCATTAATTTCAACAATACTTAGACTTTTAGTACTTTCAATTATTTCATTTTGTCCTAAAAATATACAATGGGCTTATGGTAACTAAAGTAAGAAAGGAAAATATTTGATTCAAATTTATCTAAGTATCGCGTGTAAAAACCGCATCGATCGTCGTTTTATATTTTGTAGTACTGAGTTTTCGATCATTGGCCCTATTTAAATTAAGTGTTTCATTTAGAAATTCAATTAGTGGTAGATTTTTATCATCTGCAAAGTTAATATTGAAGTCTCCACTTAAAATCATCGGTACATTATCATATTTTTCGCCAAATCGTTTTTCGAGTATTTCAGAACCTTCTTTTGTATAATTCATCATATTTTCGAATAAAAATTGTTGTATCTGTCTCATAGATTTTCCAGGCGAAATATAAACGGCAACCATTAATATGTATTGCCCATTCTCGGAATCGCAACTAGCAATGCACAATATATACACACACATTGAACTTTTCACTAAATCCATTCAATTTCACTTATAAGATATACACAGCACTATACGTCAGCTGTATAGCTACAGGTATACTGCTATAAGCATGTCGGTGACGTGAACGCACGAGATTTCACCCATCCAAAAAGTGTCTAAGGCGAACACTGCGCGTGCGCCAGTCAGAGCATGTCGGTGACGCGAACCCATAAGATTTTCCCCTACCAAAAAGTGCCCAACACCGCTAAAGAAGTTTTCACTTCAAAAATTATAGAACAATTTTTAATCTAATTTTGTTTCACATGTAAAATTATTTTTAAAATATCGAGTACTATTAGTGAAAAAATGTCTTAGTTCAATATATGCATAGGCGTTCTTTACAGAAGTATAACAAATTTGGAAGAATATAGTGTACATCATTCGTGTACGTATAAGGTACAATTTAATATTAAGCCGTTACCTGCCAAATTGTTTCTAATTTTCGCCAAGATGGGAGATAGCATTACAATATGGTTGTAATGATTTTTATCGTTGGTAAAATGTTTGCTATAGTATTTACGTATATGATTCTAATTTTTTGGTTTATTTTTATTGGGGTAACCCTATTATTTTAAGCAATTCGATTTTTTTAAAAAATATTTAGCCATTTTTATATCAGACGCTATTTTGTTTCATTATTCTATTTTTCTATGTGAGAGTTCTGTGTTAAATTGTTACGGATTAATAGGTTTACTAAATTCGCTTTTTTGGTTAATTTTATTTTTTTAATGGATTGAATTTCTTTTAGATTTTACTCATTTCGCCCAATGGGGAAAGGGGATAAATCAGGTAAAGACGAAATAACTGTTTCTAAAAAAAGTAACTAATTGTGTGGTCGAATTTTTTTACTGTGTCTTATGGTGTGAATTCCAGCTGACAAACGAGAAAGCTGGCAGAACTCTTTTTTTAATGGTAGAAAATTGCGAATTTCTACTGTTTTATTTTTAATAAATAATTCCTAATCTTTTTACATCCCATAATAAATTTGCTATTTTTAGTATTTAATTCTTCTTTTGGCCTCAAATTATTTATTTATTAATTTATAATTTTTTACTGCCTTCGCTTCTTTTATTATTTTTATTTTCGTCATTTTGAAATTCCTCAAAATCAGTTTCTTCACCCTGTTACTTATACTCTCCAGCACAATTTTACATGGAAAATGTAAGCAAATTTCTTCTTATATATTTCACTTTTTAAATCATTTTAAATGTTTGCAATTTTATAGCTCTCAGTTACTGCATTAAGTTTTAGAAAAAAATTTTATTCTTCACAACTTTATTTTTGTAGTGAAAGGTGGCCATCTTGAATAAAATCTACATTCCGTATAAAGACTATTTGGTATGATTTTAATCGAGGCTAATAGGCCTATAGCGGAATACAAATAAACTGGCGTAGATTCAGAATAAAATATTGCATTTTAAAAAATACACGTACACTTGGAATAAGCAAAAGATCTAATAACTACGATACTCAGATGGCCAAATCGCAATAGTTGCTTTTAAAATCGCGACAAAGGAGTTTTATGCAGACGCCAGCTCGTGAATTCGTGTTGTCGTGCAGTTCCGTTATGTTTCTTATTTAGCTAAACTCCATGGTCTTTTGGGTACTTACGTATTAGACCGTATTTTTGGAAATAGTTCACAGCGTTTGCTTTCGTAGAAGTTAGGTTCCCAATTTTAATCATTTTCATAACAAAATAAGAGAAGAATGCAGAAGAATTAACCAATTAAGAACAATATTTTCTTCGATCAAGATTATTGTGCTTGAGCTTGTGCTAAAACAATACAAAAAAAAAGTAATTTTCGTGCATGCTCTAGCATAATTATCGCGTTTGAACAAGTGTTGGAATGCTTTTCCTTTATTGGCGGCACATTGAGGCATTTGGCGACATTTTTTGATTCGACCTTATAATAAGTAAATACCTATATTTTTTTAATACGTATTGCGTTCTATTCATATATGATATATATCTCAATCATAACTATAGATATTTATCATTGTATTAATACAATTGTTGGCTCTTTGCATCAAAATTACAACTACTTTTGAGTAAAATATTTTTAAAGAGTATTGTTTAAAAAAAATTAATGTTTTTGGTGACACGATTTGCGTTATTTATTTTCCAGTACTGTTGTTCATCACAGCTTAATTCAATGTAGGCCTTTTTTTATCTGCTTTAGATATTTTGCTGATTTTGTTCATATTAATTTAATTTCTTCTTCCGTTGAAGGCTACCTAATATATGCTATTTATGTTAGTATTTTGTGAAAGGTTTTATATATATGTGTGTGCGCGTGTATGATATTTAAGTCAATTTTTCTCTATTAATTTATTTGTTTCATGTTTCCTACAACCCGAAAAAGCATAAAACTTACAACTGCTATTACTTTTCTGTTATAATTTTGATTCATATTTTCATGCATTCATTCTTGTTTATCTTTTTAGCATGCTAATTTTTCTTCTAGTTTCAAATATGTGTTTTTGTTTAATCATTCGTTATTGTGTGTGAGGCTAAAATGTAGTTCCTTTAAAATTATGTGTGAACACTCATTTAAAAACTATTTAAAGTTTTTAATAACACTATATAATTTACACAGACTGAATCCATCTGAAAAAACAATACGCTTTCTGTATAATATTTCTATGCTTTCTATTTATTAAAATTGACCAACATCAACCCTCATCTGCAAACAACATAAGGTGGTTGTAATAAAATATTAGCTTATTTGTCATTGACAAGGAAATCTAAGTCTCAATTTTCTATTCTTAGGATTTACACAAAAGCGGGTTTTTTTGGGGTTTTTTTTGTTGTTGCAGAATTCTTTTTTAAACCAGCTTATCTGAGTACTAGTGATTAAATTCGTGTTTATTTTTTATATAATTATTTATAATACCAAGTATTTTTTCTCAGTAGTTCTTCCTGGAAGAAATTTGAGTAACGATTTATTTTCTTGAAATGTAGGAGTCGTATAATGACCAATCGTGACGCTCAAAGTGGCTATACCAGATTCTTTTAACTGCATGATAAATTTATAGAATTGATCTTTTTAAGGAAATATAAATTCTTTTTTACAAAATACACGAATGTCTCAATTGATCACACGATGATTGTATTAGAGAATGTCAAGATACCAATTTCTTTGATATTTATTAGAAAATTTTCAAGATATTACGTCTTTAATATACAGCTTTATTATATTTGCACCAATTTCAGTTTTACTAATTCCTTACCAATTCGATAATTGATACGAAGAGAAACCTTAAGAAAGGGGTTTATTTGTTGAAATGCAAATATTGTGGAACAACTTTTTTTTATTTAGTTCTTCGCGTTTAAGCTAAAATATTCCTTAGCTTCCTATAGCTTTTTACGAAGATTTGAATGATGAGACTCCAAAAACTCCTGATCACACACACGCATACATATATATTTTTCAATTTGGCAGTATTTAAGATATTGTTCATGAGTATTGTCCTTGACTCAAAGCACAGTCCACTATGTTCATCTTAATTTCTCGTCTAACAATAAGTTAAACTAAATTCTAAGCAATTATCACTCTACTTTCACCTTTTTTATTGACGCACGAATATTTGGATGAAACCACTGATGGAAATACTCGTATATTGTTTATTATTGATGATTTCTGTTTAGTGAGTGCAAATAGTGTAATTACTTTACCAAAATGGCAATGTGCGTGATATTGATTAAGAAATGAATGATAATCAACGCCGAACTTTGAAACTGCGAGTACATCAGTCTAATATAATTAATCTAATAAGTCCAACTCAAGTGACGAGAAGTCATATTCCTTTCTTACGTCAAAAAAGCATTAATTTGTTATTCTATAAGAAAATTGAATGAATTTTGATATTATTTCGTAAGATCATATTCAAGTAACTTCAATTAGTTGTTTTAAAAAATTACATTACTTTTTGTATTACAATATTCTTATGATATGTGATTTTAAAACCCTCTATTTTTCCTCCATATAAAAAGTACTAATTGTTGCATAGAATGTATAAGATTTTTCTCTCATTTCTATACGATGAATTTGATTGGGCAGGGGATTTTAATGGCGCAGATATTTGGCTGATATTCGAGGCTGATATTTATAACTTAAATTGAATTTGAGGAATTATTTAAAGAACAATACTGTACAGTTTACGGAAAGGAATTAAGCAAAATTATGATAATAAATATAATTATTTGGCAAAATTTCGAGACAAAAATGGCGTAGGGGTGTTTTGCCAGCCACTCTCGAGATAATCTTACAAACATTTATGTCATATTTAGTGCACTGGTATAAATAGTTCAAAAACGTTATTTTCAACAATGTGACTAAATTATAGAAAAACGATAAAGCCCATTTATTAAAATAATTTGATAAATTTATTCCATCATTTCCTAGAAAGTAAGATATAAAGATTTGGACTGAAATGAGTGTTAACAAGCGTATAACATTTCATATTGAAACGTGGATCTCCACAAGAGAGTTGAAAGGAAAATTTCTTTCTTATTCAAACAGTCAATACTTCTTTGCTCAACTTCTGGAATATTCTAAATTTGTTCACATAAAAAAATCTTGATATATATAAATTATATTTTTTATTTTTTTATTCCATGAACAATAATTTCACGAAATACGTTTATATTTCTTGTTCTACTTCCTTTCGAAGATCTAGACTTAAAAATCTTTTAGAATCCCGCTTACAAATTCGGGATAATTCTCTCTCTCTCTCGTACTCGTGCTAGTTTGGCAGCATTCGCATCTTTGATAAGATCCGAAGCTTTTTCAGCGACCATGAGAGTTGAGGCAAAAGTAGTGGCTGCAGGCAAAATAGGCATCACAGAAGCATCCACAACTCTCAGACCTTTGATTCCTTTGACTCTAAAATAGAAAAAAAAAGTTATTTTCCTTTATCTTTCAATCAGCAATAATCATTATAAAAATCTTTTTATAGTGAGTTTTTTTTTGTTACAACTCTGTTAACCTAAAATACACTAAAGGCCTGTTTTAGGATATTTTTGTGTGTGGTTATGGACTAAAGTAGATCGAAAATTTTTTTTTACAAAATTTAAAAACCTACCTATGCAGAAAAGTTGTTCTCTAGTATATATATGAAGGGTTAAAGTTAAATAAGAAAATAATTTTTATGTTAGTACTGCCACAAAAGGATTTTGAAATTTAGGTATTTGAGCATTTTTAAGGAGAAAAAAATGAAAGTAATTTTTGTTAAAGAAAAACAAGTATTTTAGTACTTTTTAACATTTACAGGTCGATTAACAAAACAATGTGACCAATTTCATCAATTTTTACATGAATTTTTCAATGGGTTTTCCTTTATCTTAGTACACTTTACGTAAACGTTTAAGATAAGCCAAACGAGCTTTTTCTACCATTTTGTTGAGTGGGGAGGGGGGGATATTTTTCCAATTTCTTCATTGATTACTTTTTGAAGCCCTTGAAGTGTTCTTACTTTACGTCTATTTAATTGTTTTTTTAATATCCCTATAAAAACTAATCGCAAGAAGCATAGTCAAGGGATGATGGAAAACATTTCTCAGGTGGAAGAAAATTTATTTTTTTGTATCTCTCAGCCATTTTATAGTTGATTTTGCAGCATGACTTGGTTCAGAATCTTGGTGGAAAACAAAATTTTCCCTTGTGGGTAAAGACGTAACTTTCTTTGGCCATGTGCTTCAAAACTTAACTCTGATAGTATTTAGCCTCAATTTTAGCCTTTGGTTCTACAAAAATGGTTTTGTTAAGCCTTGAGAATAATACCATCCATACCATAACACCTGATGATCAACTTGCCTTTTGCAAAACAGCTGCGTCCTTGCGACGCTTTTCACGTGAATTATATTGTATCCTCATTTTGCCAAATGTGGATGACAGATGAAACAGTGTTTCATTCGAAGTTATCCATGTTTTATATCTACCTTTGAGTATTATTAAATACAGAGGACAAGAACGTTTACTTCTTTTTTCTACGGTCTTTGCAGACATTTGATGACAGACTGGTTCATTCACTTTTTGATAGCCAATTTTCTTTAGCTGACGACAAATTGTCGATTGCGATACCTCTAGTTTCTTTGCTAAAGTTCTTTGAGACTTAGGATTTTCTACAGAGATAATTTTTTTTATGTTTTTCTTTCTTTTTCACCAAGGACTTCCTTTCGTCCACATTTTTTCCCTGGAGTTTCTGATTGCCTACCAAATTCCCCCCCCCCCGAAGCTTATATAGTAATCCACTATAAAAATGTCTTTTCTAAATTTTAAATGCTTTATTTACGAGGGGTTATCAGAAAAAAAGGCCACAAGTCGAATAAAGAAATGTTTATTAACAATAGACAGAAAATACAAAAGGGAATTGAGAGGCATATGTGCTTATTACATTTCGACATAGTCTATTACATAGTCTATCACCAAGTCTATTTAGGCATATATCAAAACGCAGAACCAACTTGTTTAAGCCGCCTTGGTAGAAATCAGGTCCCTGTTCATTGAGCCAGGTCTCGGCGGATGCTTCCACAGCACTGTTTTGGAATATCGCAGCACATCAGAAACAATATGCTGCACGCTACCATTACTCAGTGTCCCAGCTCTGACGAGATTTCCCTCGGAGTTACCATTGATCTTTTTGAATCATTTCTTCAATTCGTGCCATGTTGATTTCTGTAATTGAAGAACTCTGCAAGGGAAACATGTGGCAAAGACACTATTTCTCTACATGTTGTCTGCTCAATGGTTCTTCACCATAAACTTCCCCGATTTGACTGTGAATGTCAGATGCGGACACATTGTTTGCCCATAAAAATCGAATCACGGCTCGCACTTCAAAACGAGACCAATTTCCTAAGCTCTTGCCATTTCAATCGTCCTGAATCGTATGAGAATTTTCACTATCTACTATCAAACCAGCTGTATGACAAGCAGCGCCATTTGTCTCCACTCTGGGGGAAAATAATTCTCCACAATATGTAGTTTTCAAATGCTGCGGCTTGGAACCTTTTTTTTCTGATCATCCATCGTATAACAGAATTTGCGCAACCATCCTTCCAAAGCCTTAAAATTTCGTTTCATGTTTGAGGATCTAATTTCAGAGCTATAATTTATTCCCACTAATAAAAATAGTTAGATTGGTAATTTAAACGTTTCTTTTCTAAGATGAAACTGATAGTAAGGTGATTAAAATTCACCATAAATAGTTATATTCTTTCAAAATTGGTCACAGTAATTTTGTATCAACTTGTATTGCAAGGAAAGGACACCTACTGAATAGATACAAGAAAAAAACGCAAGTCGACAACTTTAACAACTTTGGCATTGAATTTTAAAAAGTGTCGAAATTAGAGTACTTAATTGAGTGGAAGAAGAAAAAAAATCTTGGATCAGACGGACTTTATAGTGCTGGGAGAGAGATCAGTTTATGTAATGTTATTATCAAATGTAATACTGTAGCTAATATTGCTTCAAATATAAATAAAATTTTCGACTACTGTTTTACGGATTAAATACCTCAACTCTTTAAATTTTTGATATGAGAAATTCACAATTTAAAAAAGATATTTTTCATACCTCAATTGGGGATCGACAACTGTGGTGGGATCTTTCGGATCTCCCATTTTGGCCGTTCCTACTAAATTGTAGAATGGAAAAATACCAGATCTGAGATAGCACTCGAAGTAGGCGTCTTCGTCTTTGGCGCAATGCTCACATCCTGGTAGAATTGGGAAGGGTTTCGGGCACACTTTCTGCATGGGCTGACTCATGACTATTCTCTGGCAAGTTTTCATACCTGTGGAAATGGTGACGTGCGATGTTATCAAATGAATACGATTTCTTATATAGATGCTTGAAATTTAATTTTTTTATCCGATGTTTATATAAAGTTACATAATTTAGATGTAACTTCAACACGTAAATAATTTTAGTACTTACTCTTCCTTTAAGACATACCATGAATTTTCGGCGCCAAGTTGGCACACTTTGGCATATTCCTTTTATTATGTCCATACCTTTGTCGAAAGTTTATAGTGTGAGTATTTACTAGCGTCACACCACAAGGCAACACGAGGGCTGTTGGTGACGGACCTAGACAGATTTAACATGTATCGGGCCCTCTACACAGCGGGTCTTCAGTGTCACTGGACTCGGATTCCTGACCCACCGGCCATGAGCCCGTGATCTTAAGCGCAAAGCTACCGTGACCTCGAAAGCTTATAGATAAGCGTACTGTATAACAGACTAATTCTCACGATTATTTTGTGAAAATTTTCCCCACAGTTTTAAATGTTGACCACCTATTTTAACCCTTTATCTACCGCATTATGATTTACTGCAGTTTTTTTCAAGCAGTTGCAATATGGTTTTTTGAATCATTACATTGAAAATTAAGGGATGTACATAAACAAAATACCCAACTTTGAAAAATTTAATCCGTTAGAGCTAATTAATTAATTAAAGAAATTCAACTGTAAAATTAATTATATACACTGTTCACTTAAAACAAATAGTCAAATCGTTTTATGTCTTCATTAACATACAGAAAAAATTAAGACACCTTTTGACATTAACTACTTTTTCGGAACAAAAATGACAATCTTCGCAATCCGATCAAAATGTCAGCTGAAAGCGCAATTTCTGCTATAAAACTATTCGCCTTACCCGCTAAAATACTCATCATAGAACTAATGTTGCCATATATCTTGGAAGAGTGGATTTAAAAGAATATTCTTGCTAAGTATTGTCGGAATATTCGTAAAAATGGTTATTCTATGTAATTTTAAAGTGAGTGAGTAGTACCGTCTGTAGATAAAGGGTTAATGTTAAGATAAGTTGAAAGAAAGATTTAGAGTAATTACTGAATAAGAATAAAGGAGTGTGACATCTAGCGCTAAGAAAAAATATATTCCATAAATTTTCGACATGACCCCCTCACATAGGTAGACATTTTGAATGCGACAAATTTTGGATAATGTTGCAGCATGTACCAAATGGAGGAATATGTCGATTCTCGCTTTTTATACATCTTTCACGTCAAACAAATTTTGTAGATTTGATACTCCCACTTCGGATTTCGGAGACTCTTATCAGAATTTAACTGCAGTGAGATAAGGTTATCTAGATGACAATATAACATGAAATTGCGAGAGATGGATTCCTTTCCCCAAATGCCGTATTAAGAAACATTAATAGAACGTTAATCCTACATGAGGACAGCACTTGCCACTTCTCTGGCCATGGAGCCCTTTCAAGTGTTACGAATACCGTTCTAGTGCTTTACGTTTTTTCCTACGAGGATTATGTTTCAATATCGTCATCTGAAAATTTGTTACTGTAATTGTGAGAGTTGCACAATTGTTTTTCCCGTCCTTTTTCAGCGCATACTTTATAGTTTATTCCGTCCGTCCTAGCGCTTGCTAGGGAGTCACATGCCAGAAAAGGGTTTCTGCAACAACCCTGTATATGAAAGTTATTTTAAGATAAATTTTTCGATAGCACAGATAGTTAAGACGATGTTTCTTCGAATTATTCAACAAATCCAGGTCTGTATGTCGGATGCATTTCTGGAATTATTTAAAAATATTTCAAACAGAACTTTAATAGCAATGGCACTAAACTCATATGACCTCCGTTTGCAATTTTCGAAGCTAAATGTTAAAATCAAACAAATGCATGTTAAGAAAAATATAAAAGGATAGTTTTTTCCCAACATTTAAATCAGTTAAGATAATTAGTAACACTTCAGAAAATTTAAAGATGGAAACGCTAAAATAGTAAAATTATATCAGTAATTTATGTTCCGGGTTATTAAAAATTGTAACATTTCCTCTTCTTACCTTTTATTACATCCTCGACTTCTTTGGGATCCTTAAAGTAATTAGGATCGATCAAAGGACAGTCTTTAGGATTCCTGGATTTCAGTCGGACAGTTCCACAGCTGTTTACTTGTAAAGGAGCAACAACACATGTTAACACAGGTTTGTTTTTAGAAGGACCATAAAACTTTTGGGCAATCTAAAATTAGAATCGCATATGATGCCATTAAAATTTGATGCAAGAGATGACATTTTGGGGGGGGGGGACGAGGATGAAAAAACAATTTAAAAGTAAATTTGTGTCAAATTATATTGTGCAACAAATTATTTATATCAAACGCAATATCCGTGATAATAATAATAAGGAAAACATTGGGCCTTTGTAGGGACATTTTTTCAAATACCAATATGTTAATTATGGGGATTTAGATATTAATATGTTATGGGGATTCAGATGAATTTATATAAAGAAATTCATTTAGCTTATTATTTAAAATTAATTTGAATTTTAAGACATTTTTTGGTGAAAATACGCTGGGAGGACCCAAAAATAACCGGAATTTATTTTTGTTGTTTTTTATTTTGCATTTTTATTTAATATTCTATTAGTCCTCTTCAAAGTATTGCTCATGTCTATAAATTCACTTGTCCCAACGCCTTTGCCACAGCTCAAAACAGCTCTAGAACTCTTGAGGAGTGACAATTTAGAGTTTCTTAATGGCTCGATGCTTGCTTTAATTTTCGATCGTACCCAGAGTACCAAAACTCATCCCCAGTGACAATTCTTTTTAAAAAATCTTGGTCTTTCTGCGCTTCACACTCTTCAAGTCGTGACAAACATCCACGCGGTTTTCTCTTGGGTCACCTCTGAGCAAGAGAGGAACAAATTTTGAAGACACCCATCTCATGCACAAAACTTTGGTTTAAATTCGCTGTGGACAGTGCTACATGACACGTTCGTTTCCTCTAAAAACTTGGTTAACGGTCTTTTGGCGATCTTCCTCAATTGCACGTTTGATTTTGTCAATGTTTTTGTCATTTTTTCCTATCCAATGACGCCCTAGCATGATATGTTTTCAGTTGACATGTTGCCAGATTTGAAACTGAAAATCCCCTTCTAGACTTGTGATTTTCCCAAAGCATCATCATTAAAAAAGTTCGATGAAGTTTCAAAATTCTCGACTGCAGTTTCTTCGAACAGATAGCAAAACTTCACATACACTCTTTGCTTTTGAGGTCAGCTATCTCATTAATCACCAAAAGGTTAAAACAGGAACGTACATAGCAGAGCACCACAAGCAATTAACTTAACTCAGACTGACGCCAGCTTGCTAAAAGTCGTGGGAGACCCTCAACTAATACCCCCAAACAGCAAAACTTGGACCTACAAAGCATACTCGAGCAACAGCTCTATTCCGGTTACTTTTAGGTCTTACCTCACATGTTTCCTTCCACCCACTGGGAGCTATTTAAATGTAGACCTACAGGGGCATAACTACTGCCGTATCAATGCTACAGGGCTTCCAAGCAACGGGGGCCTTAACATATGTAATATTTTGCCACTTTAAAGAAAATTTTATCAAGGCAATCCTTTTTATTTATTTTTCAAACAATTTCCCCCCAAGGAATTTTGATACAGGGCCCACTCAGAACTAGCTACGCCATTGGTAGGGCATCTTACGTTATGCCTTTTTGGCGACCACGTTGGCACCTTGGCGATTGATTGAACGGTTCAGAAGTTGCTTTGCTGTAGTGCCACCTGGTGGGGAGCTGCAATAAAGAAGATTGCGCAAAAACCTTCTCCACAAAAAATACATATACATGCCAATTTTCATAGTGATCGGTTGAAGGGTGTTGGAGTGAAGCGATTTCATACATGCAAACATCCATTTTTATATATAGAGAGAGAGATTGCATGATTTTAAATAGAATTTGTAAATACTAAAATATACTGAAGGAATTATAAAGTAGATACATCATGTATTCAAAAATTGAATAATTTATACATATTACTTCCCATGAGATTTCAGAAAAAGGATATCAGTACATAGCAAGCTTTCCGAGCGTAATTTGTTCTCATGTGCTTTAGTTGAGCACAATCATAAATGTTTATCTTTTTTGTCAATTTGGAAAATGGTAATCAACTTCAGTCAACCGTATGTCATCTGGAACAGTTTTCTTGCTGCTTAGGAAACTTGCAGGTCGTCTATTGCGCTTGCGATTTGAAAATCCGGATATCATTTGTACTAGACGAAGTGTAACAGCACAAATTGGTAGTAAGTGTACTTACCACGTATTTTTCTTATAAAGGGTTAGTAATATGAGATAGATAATGGTATTTTTTAAAAATATTTTTGATGTAGTAAATTTTATTAAATATAGAATTTCTAGTTTAATTTTCAAGTCAGACTTTTCCAATCATAATTCTTAATTTTCATATTCCACTCTAAAAAGTATGAAGTTTGAGTTTCATAAAGTTCCAACATATCTAGAGAGTTTTAAAAATTAATATCATTTCATATTATTGCTTTCTTCACATTCAAATTTCGTCCAACTTTTCTTTTTCGAATCAACCTTGTTTTGAAGATGATTATAATTAAAATTCTACTTTCAAAATGCTGTAAAAAAAACCCAATGTCAGAATGACTTCAAATTTCAACTGAATATACTTAAAGAGAGGGGAAACGGTATAGCATAAGGAAAAAAAATCCAAAGTTTATGGATAGATGGCGCCGGATTCCTTCCGACAGAACCGATTTTTCCAATTCATTGAGGTACAATCTTGCTAAGGTGGATGAGCTTTTCACTGACAGTGGCAAAACTATTGAATGACTTGAAAGTCGTTTCTTTCCGTTAATAAACCACGAAAATCATGCACATTGAACAGTACAGTTAATATAATGTATAACCCATGCCAAAGCCATCGTAATTCTATTCAAAATGTCACTGGTAACCAAATCGACTTTCGTTATGCCACTTACAGTACCATCTATCTATAAACTTTGGAAAGCTCTTATGCCATACCATTTCCCCCTTCAAGTGTTTTCAGATCAAATTTGAAGTCATTCTAACCAGTGGTTCTATTTTATAGCATTTTGTAAACGAGATTTTATAATTACAATCACCTTATATTTATTTAAATTTAAAAAAACTGGCATTCTTACTTCTGGCTTAAAATCAAGCTGCTTAATAGGTTCCCAAAACATTATCAAATGATTTGGACTGTCCATTTCGGGAAACATTGAATCTCTGCCCAAAAATGCTGCAGCTGGTATGGAAGCGGAAGATGACAGGGGTCCTATAAATAATAACAGAGTTTATATTCCGGTCAAATTGGAAAAGATGAATGTCTAAGATTGTCTCATTCCGATCTTGGCTAATTATCAAAAATGTTTATCTAATTAAGCTGGTTCTTTTCTGGGGTTTTTTATTTCAAGCTGAAGGGGGCCGAGACTCCCCCGTGATGCATAATTAATATAATACGTGCTGCAGAAAAAGTAACTGGAAAGCCTACTATGACTCTTTACTCACCATCTGGACTCGAGGAGTTTACTATATATTTAAAAAAAGTTACGCGGTTGATTTAGATTGAAATATAAATCAAATATGTAATATGTAAGTATGAAATATGTTCTTTGAAATTATTTTTAATATATCCATTAACGTTGGAAATTATTCTCTTTTTCATACTATTATCGTCTGCTTTGATTTAATATAATTTACACAAATAAAAAATTTTCTTACAATTTATTTTATACACTGATATATGTTGATCGTTTGGTATTATAAATTTTATTGCGCAATAGAAAAAGCTTTTGCTAATTGACTTATACTTTGGATAGCAAAGATTATATTGATAGATTTTGTTGATTACTCCTGCGTGTAAATATGTGTTCTTGTTTGGTACGTCCTAGATTTTATAAAAAAAGTTTGTTACATTTCGAATTGATTATTTTCAACATATTTCGAATACAGAACCATCGAAACGAAAAAGACACATGAGTCATTATAATGCCTTCCTGTATATCTCTAATTAAGTATATGCTTATTCTATTATCACAAGAAAAAAAGTTGCCACCATTACATATTCTTCCAATTTAAATTGCCCTTTTTTCATCACAACTCGTGAAAATTACAATGGCCTTATTTCTTTTACCAACAATCACGCAATTTTCTTTGACACCAATTACACGAGCAATGGAATTTCAATGATATTTAATACTTACGTATAATTTCGTTTACCAGTAAATTGGCAAAGATTTTGAAAAATTTGCTCCATTTATAAACATGGCTATTTTGCTTAAGCATGAGGGAAAACTTATTTTCCTTTGTTGGCTGAATAGCATTTGATGACAGTTTCTGATTTGGAATAAATGGTTAATTCACAAATCTTGACATTTTTATGCATGCGATAAATATCTGTAGGATGCATGTTGCTTCGAGGCTATAGTGCGGAGTTGGGGAACTAGTGACACAATATTTTTCGCATGCATTTTACACTCACTTCCAAAAGTTAAGCACGAAGATGTAAAATGCAAAAAAATCAACAAATACTGCTTTGATTGACACAAAATTTGGCAGTAAAGTAGCATATATATTTATGCATAAAACAAAATCAATAATTATATACAGAAATGAAAACAATATTAAATTTTTGTAAGTTATCAGATAATGTCAAACTGGAGACTTAAACAGAATTATGTATAAAGTGAAAATAAACAGCATAAAATGAAAAAAGGGCATTAATAGGGTATTCGATCCCCCTCATCTGTATGCATAGCTTACACCTTCTGACCATGCTTTCAATTAGGTGGTCAACCACCGCAGAATTAAGCAATCGCCATTCTTCTTGTAGAGCAGTTTCCAGCTCAATAAGAGTGGCTGGAGGTGGGAAACGTGAAGATACAGCACGGCCGAGAGCATCCAAAGATTTTCAATGGGATTAAGGTCGGGCGAATATGCTGGCCACGCCATACGCGCAATCCCTTCACTCTCCAGGTAGTCATCGATGATGTCAGCTCTATGGGGACGTGCGTTATCGTCCATTAAAACAAAAGCAGGGCCAACTGCTGCAGCGTACAATCTCACAATGGGTTCTAGGACTTCATCTCGATACCAGACAGCCGTCACAGAACCCCGTTTAAAGATGTGCAGGTCGGTGCGGTATCCTAATGAAATCCCTGCCCACACCATAATGCTTCCGCTCGGAATGTGTGATGTTCGGTGATGTTTTGGGACTGATTGCGTGTTCCTAGTTTACGCCATATCCTTATACGCTTGTCATCTGGCTTTAGAGCAAATCTTGAGTCATCAGTAAACATGACATTGCCCAAGTCCAATTGCCATGTTCTCGGCACCACTTTAATCGTGCCCCTCTTGAATGGACGGATAGAGCAACTCAAAGTCAAGGTCCCGAGCATACAGTCCATTTATATGTAATCTTCGGCGTACAGTAGCTGCAGATATAGCCTTACCAATGGTCGCTGTAACCATAGATGTCACACGTGTGGAGGTCGCTCTGCATTCCGCTTGGCTACAATAGCAATATATCGATCTTCCGCGGGGGTTGTTACCCTTGGGCGACCGCCTACGGGCCTTCGGACAACTGTCTGTGTGGTTTGGAATTGTTTCCATAAACGTGAAATTACAGAATGATAAAAGCTCAAGAAAAGAGCAACATCTGTGATCGACTGTCCTGCTTCAATGCGTAACACAGCACGCCAGCGCTCAGAATCTTCCATTCGTTTTCTAGAAGTCATAGAAACACGCATGTCTTGAAAATAAATTGTGCGAAAGTTTTTTAAACACCTTCTATCAGCACTTACAATCATCTTCTGTAACCCTTCATAAAGCTGGCTTCTTATAAGACTGCCCTTTTTGCATATTTCTTGACATGAAAGCACGATTGGCTGTTACCTAACATATTTGCATACTTCCATCTACCTCTGAAGCGAATTGCATCCTCTTCAATTCTGATTGGCTTCTGGAAATTAGCATTTTCCTCTCCGTGCTTAACTTTTGGAAGTGAGCGTATTTCAAAATAACAAAGCTCAGTATGAAGTATTACGAACAAACGCGAATGATTGGTCTCGGGGTGGTGGTAAGTACACTCGTTTGTTATTGTCTTGCGTTAGTTACTTTGTGGACTACAGTTGTTAATGATGCAAAATTTGTCTAAGCATAGCGTAGTCAATTTAGTTGACACAACTGCATTATAAATTTTATTTGTATTATATTTACGTTTTTTTATACTGTTATTTAATATGGCTAGTTCATCAAAAGAGCAATAAGTGCAAAGTAGTAAGTGTAACAGAGAATTTCAAATTTAGAGAATCTAGAAATACGGCATTATTAGTAAAGGCGACAAAGCGGTGTATGCTTTATGTTCTGGAACAGTGATATGTAGAACTTCGTCTGTGTAAAACGGCATTCTGAAACAAATTACAGATCCTCTCATCAAAAAATTGAACCACAGCAAAGATAATTAATTGCTTAGAAACCATTTGACCGTTGACTCCAATTCAGCAGGAATTCTACTAAAAGTAACATCTTACAATCCTAAAATAAGTTGTTTGTCATCCAATCTGTAACAACAGAAGTCACACTAATGTTACTTTAATTTGAATTACACGTATAACTAAAAGATTTAGAACTATACAGTACAAAAAGTATTTTTTTCATAGTAAATAAAGAGTTTTGAGTTGTTAGTATTTCGTTTTATTTTTTTCCCAATAATCACAAGTCAAAATTATTTGACGGTACGTCTATATACCTCATTATACACTTCTTTAGAAAAATGGTTCGATCCCATAAAGGTTCGCCACCCTTGCTACGAGTATAGTGCATAGTGCTTTAGAACAAAATAAGAATTTCAAGATTTCAAGTCAAGCTATTAAAGTTAATGGTAATAAGAAAACGTCATGTGTATTGTTAGTAAGGAATGACTTGTATATTTTCAGTTCATTTTTCGCGCACTCAAATCATAGATTAAAATCTGCAAGACAAAATTATTTTCCTGTGCGAAATTAAATTATTATTTGTAAATCAGAAATTACTTCAGGGAATTTTGTTGTACTTTAATCGATAAATTATTCTGTCTCAAGAACAAGTAAAATAAAAATAAAAATTAAGTCAATTCCTACTTAGAACAACAAAGGAAAATTTTATTTTAGTTTCTTCTTATTAAATAATTACAATTAATATAAATATGCATATATATATGACATAATCACAATATTAAGTGATTTAAAAAAAAATGCGAATTTCCTTGCAACTTTCCGTTTTCCTTTCTATATATGGTGTTGGACTATTATTTTTGTTTGTTACTATTTATGTATTCGCTTTCTATTTTGTTTCGTTTCTAATTTATGAATTTATGAAGCCGATGGTGGTCTATAATTTCTCATTCTATCCATTTCTTGCAATAATTTAAATATTGTAGGCTCAAAATGTGACAGAATAGGGCTAAGTTTATTCCATCGAAAACTGAAGGTAACGGTATATTTTGCGGGGGAAAAAAGCTGATTCAGTTGTTCTGTCTAACGAAGATTCAATTGGATTGCTGCCGAGATACGATCTGTAGTTTTACGAAATAAGCAATGTATACTGTCGCCATCTATTGCCTTCATTCGGAACAAATTTACTCTCTCGTATAAAACTAAAATTAATTAATTAAATTTAATTAATGAATTAATATTTGAAAAAAAACTGTATGAACATTAAGTGTCATCCACTACAAGTTAAATAAATGTTTTTGAACTAAAATGGATGAATCAAAAACATTTTATTAACGATTGAAAGTTTGAACAAGATATATAAAGAAGAGTGTGAACTAATAGTAGGAATTGAAAAACAGTTGTCATTTGAGAAATTACTACACATTATGAAGGATTAGCAAAGATTTCTCATTCGCAATTGCTTAAATTCATGACGGTGATATGATAAATATAATGATATGTTTTCTCTTTAATTCAAAACTGACGTAACACTTTATTTGTTGCTTTATTTGTAAAATTAAAATTCAATTTCAAATTTGATAATTGTGTAAAAATACTCAAATGTTAAGATTCTTTAAACAATTTCCAAAATTATATATACAGTTGATTCTCGATAATTTGAAGTTAAGGGGACCAATTAAATACTTTGAATTATCAAGAGGGTAGGGAAAAACTCCTGAAATACACGAAGAGAAATTTTTTTCTAACCCAAATTTGAAACGATGTAATAAAGCAACTTTTGTACATATGTATAAAACTATTTTGAAGTATTTTTAATAAGTACATATTATATATATAGTATAAATACATATTGTATTATATAGTACATATATATTACACAGTATAAATGTTATACAGAAGTTAAGAAACCTGTATTAAAAGATTACATTTATATAGAGAAAACAACTATTAAAAGAATAAATACTACACATAATAAATTTTTTTGACGAACAGATCTGTTATCTTTTTTGTTTTGTTTTTATGGCATTCAATCTAACTTTGTCAATAGATTTTTCTAGAAGAAATGAAGCTTGAAAAACGTCCGCATCAAGATGATCTTGAAGAGCAAAGTTTGATAGTTTGATTAGTGACACACACACACACACACACTTTAGCTTCTGGCAGAGCTATTGGAGTCAACTCCGATGGCCATCAAAGGGGCGGCTACGTTACAAGGGAGACAAGTAAAGATAATAAAACCAAAACATGTAAACTCCAACCTGTTTGCTACAGGGCTCTACATGATAGTGAGTGTTTGAATTGTCGAGAGTTTTATAAGATCACTTCAAACTATCGCGTATTGTATTCTGGCTAGCCACATATTTTACTTCGAAATATTGAGTGCACCAAAAAGCATCGTTTTAGTTCGAAATATCAAGTGTTTTTCTAAGGGCTGAGCACATACTTCGAATTAGCGAGAGGTTCGCATTATCAAAAATTTGAATTAGCAAGAGTCGACTGTATATATATTTAATTCTATACTATATATATGAAATAATAATATTTGTAATGCTTTAGAAAAAAAGGAATTGAGGCGCGTATGGGTATTTCTATTTATGAATTAGATTTTATAAGTATGAGTGTTCGAATCTTGAGTAGATATCATATATTTAAGTTATTACATACTCATATATATATATATATATATATATATATATAAGTGTCTCTCTCTCTCTCTCTCTCTCTGATAGACAAATAATCTAAAGCTAAGCATAAACAGAATTCCTTTAAATAAAATCTATATTAAAAATAATGTTTTCCTGTAGTAATTCATGAACTATTACAAATACAAAGACATCGCATTATTTAATTTAACACACACAGTTTGATCGTAATTAGTAAATAAAACATTTTTTAAACTCGTTAATAAAATAAAATTGTCAAAAATACCCGTTCTGTTGCGAATGTACTGTTCGACATTTCGGATATCGCATAGTTTTTCATTAAATGTAGGGATTTTAGGATCCAGTTGGTAATACATCAAAACGGCCCCGTGATCTTGAAAATTGTTGCCCACGGGTAAGTCAACTACGACTGGAATCTGAAAAGAGAAAAAAAAGAAGATATTTATAATATAAAATGGGGGTTAAAAATCTTTTTTCAATTAATTTAGTCGTTATTACGTTTATTGCAGTTCTACAACTAAAAGGTACCGAGTATTCCAAGGAAAATCTCTCTCCTAAATCTGTTATTGATAAGATACCATGCTGTTGAGTGGGCATGGGCATTAAGTCGATTGCGATCGATCGATGGACCACCAAGACATTTGGGGGCGACCACCTTTACTAAGACCTAAGACGTGCATACTAAAAGAAACACTTATGGAACACTCACGCCATCTAGATTGGAGAATCGGTTTTTCACAATTGATTGCAATGCAAGGATGTCTTCGGCAAAAGTACCAGAGATTGAACTAAGCGAGAAGCGCATTTTCAGACAGAAAAATGCCTCAATTTTCCATGGAAATTTGCAATATTATAACTCATACCTCTCTGCTAACAGTATATTGTTTTTAAAAATGCTTTTGTTTCATTTTAATACGTGAAGGGATAGCTCATTTAACATTACGGTATATGAGAAAAAACGCGAAACACATTCTAGACCAGAAAAAATTGATCGATTCGGTTAAAACTGGGAAGTATGATAAAAAACGTTACTCTCTAAAGGATAGCGAAACCAGAATATTATATTAATTTTTCATTTCTTTTATATATGAAAAAATGTTCCAAATTTGGGTCCTATTCTTTAACATTAACCAAAGACAACCTTAAGAAAAAGATTCGATAAATGAGTAGACGGCACATCTGCCTTCATTGAAGGCTCGCGATGACGCTTAACACATTCACTGCAGACTCAGACTCTCAGCTTAATGTAAATTCCTTATTTTTAATGTAAATTTTTTAGCTTATCCTATTTTAATTTTAATAAAGTCTATTCACACCTTTAATGCAGCAAAGGGCTAAGGTAAAGCTGAACCCATGTAACCCCCATTTACTCATGATTGGAGTTTGAGCTTCCCTGTGGGATGCAGTTACTCCGACAAGCATTCAACTTATTTTATTCACTGCAGTGAAGTGGGGGGGGGGGGGTGATCACTGTGATGCCAGCTGTATGAAGGAATATTTCCCACGCGCTTTCTGAAGGGAAGAATAAACGTTGATGATTCGCTCTTCTCGCGGTAGCTTGGGATTTGTGCGCGTGTGTGGGGCTATTGACGCTACATTTACATTTCACAATCCTGCATCCCACATCCCGCATTTTTATGGGCTTGGGTTCTCGTATTCATGCCATGTTCCATGATGGTGTGGTACGTGATAGCGAACAAATTAAGTTTATACGTCGGTTTCAGATTTATTGGTTCACGAATGTTCTCAGCTCGCAGCATTGTATATGTTCTCACTCCACGGTCTGGAAGTCGCTCACAGTTGTTCAAGCATTCAACTTGACAATTTTGTGTTGTGTTTTTGTAATAAAAATAGTAATCTGTTATATTTTAAAGAAAGAGGAACGAGTTTGACACCCCTGGTGTACAGACTCCTGGAACATCAGGGAAGAGATTTCCGACATCCCCGTCGATTTTTAAACTGTCATCCTCCCTTCCGTATCAAAATGAGACAAAAAAAATAATTACAAAATCGAACAGACCGTTTATTTTTCCGCGAAAGTATGGTATAATTTTAAAAAAAAATAACGATATTTTGCCCTTTTCGCTTCCCCCCCCCCTAAAATGAGTGAATCTTGATGTATTTTTACGAATAGAATATTCCAATCGTTTTGAATCTCTTTCTCATGGCTGTGATCAGTTGAGCGTACACCCCCAAAAAGTGCACACTTTGCTTTTTTTAGTCTTGGTGATTTTTAAAATCAGACACTCAAAACTTTTTTTTTACGATTGTTCGAAAATTACTCGAGCTTTGTACTTTATAAAAATGATCCCACAAAACTTTTTTCCCGCGTCAAACCTTATTATTCGTATTTTGACCAAAATCTGAGGATTAAAATTATGTTTATCGTCTAATAGTCTTTTCTTTTTTAGATTTTATGTATAACATTTTTTCTTAGATATTTTGTTAGAAAATTACCATTGTTTGTTATGAATATGTGAAATTTGGAAGCTTCAACTTAAAACTCAAACCCCCCTAAGAGCTTATAACTTCAAAATTTTCCGCAAAGTATGTATTTACTTCCTTTTGAAGGGCCAGCAAGGTTCCCCTCCATCTCCCTTTTGTCTAAAAATAGAACGGGGAGCAAAGAAACCCGTTTGGCGGCGAAATAAAGTGGAAATTTCATTGCTGAAAAAAGAGGGCAAAAGTTATTCACATAAAATATCCGTGCAACAAGTATGTAGTTAATAAGATTTGTGACATCTGTCTTAGGCGAGACTGTCTAACCTATCGACAGAAAATCATCAAACTAGGTGGTTATAGCATCAATTTATTATTACCTTGAGTTTTTGTAGATGTTCCTTGGGTCCTATTCCAGAAAGCATGAGGATTTTAGCAGTATTGACAGTTCCTGCCGCCATGATCACTTCTTTCTTAGCCTTAACAATACATTTGGTTCCTTTGAAATCAAATTCAACTCCTTTAGCATCGCATCCCTCCAAAATAATCTGAAGTGAAAAGAAAAAGAAAACTTTATTCTCTTAGAGCTCTTTGTCAGTGGTATATTCCTGCAGAGGCTTTAATAATCTATAAGCAAACAAAAGAAACTTACTTTTTTTTAACATATATGAAATAAAAATGGAGCTTTTAGAAGTAGTCCTTCATTTGATTCTTAGCAAAATCTACTATCGAGTCATAACTGTATCGTATTTACAGGAAGTATAGATTATTTATTGAATTAAACGCAATCATTTTTAAAAGTATTTTACTTCGTTAGATGTAATTTTCAATTTGAAATTGATTGCTAATTTTTCCGAAAGTGTCACACTTCTGTAATACAATTTGGAGTGGACTGAAGTGTCGAATAGTTATTTTTAGAGCTTAAAATATATTTTCCTTCATCATTTCACAGAACTACGCAATGCTCTTGAGTCCTAATAAAATAATCAAATAGTATGAGGAATCTGAAGAGGTGCTTAAGATCAAATTTGATTAAAAGGAAAACCAAATTACTAATTTATAAATGCCTAATTAGACCTCTATTCACATACTCATGAGAAACTTGGTTAAAATAACAGAAAATTATGAAAATAGTGTCTTTGAGCATCGGATCCTAAAAGCCGTTTTGGGGGGAACTCAAGTTGATGTCATTTGGTACAGAAGATTAAATTAAAAACTCAACCGTGCTTTCAGATAACCAGACATTGTCCAATATATAAAAATTGGAAGAATTAAATGAGCTGGCCAAGTTATTAGAATGAAAAAAGAACGTTCAACACAGACATTTTTTTGACCAAGTCCAATGGAACAAAAACTAGGGGTCGAATCAACCTCAGGAGGTTTGATTGCCTAGAAATAACTAATTGGAAGACCATGGCCATAAAAAGAGGGGCCTGGAGGAAAATTCTAGAGTAGGTCAAGGTCCCCTTGGAGCTGCCACGTCAGCGAAGAAGTATGTAGAATCAAAAAGTTTTAAGGTGGGGGGAGGGGCAAACCTTGTATGAATTTAATATACTGAATGAGAGTGCATGCAAATATAAGAGCTAGTTTTGGCTGAGTCGAGCCAAAATTGAAAAGTTGACCAATTTGAAACATCGATAGAAATAGCATTAAAAATATGATCTTTCCTTATTGTAGTACTCAATACTAGAACTAACCCGTTAAGAGGTAATTCTTTTTGTCCAAAATATTCCAAAAAAAGAGCACATATTTTATTGCATATAATTAAGCATAACACTTAACACAAAATGTGAAAATGGAAGGATTTTATTTTATTTTACAATTGTTAAATTTTCTCACTGTTTTTTATTTTATTATTGTGGAACTCAACACCCCCCCCCCCCTAAATGTTTGCTTTTTATAAGTACATTCTGCATGCCCTGAAGAAGGTTTCATATATCTTAAAAGAGTTTCCCTCATGCTTACAAAAAAAATTCATGTTTGTACCTTTTTTCAAACGGTTGAGGATTTTGTGCTCGTGTGTGCATATATATATAAACACACAATTTGTGTAATACTGTCTGACATTGCAATAAAGATAGGGATAATATCGGCTTTTTTGCATTATCTTTTCCTTTTCTCTCATGCAACAAAATGACCATTGCCTTGTCAATTCCTGTTCTCTATCTAATATTTTCAAGAATCTAAATTTCTGTCTTCAAAGATAAATTCCCGCCTTTATCGCAAAGAAAATCCTGAATGAGAAATATTTCAGTACCATGGACAAACTGCATCTCTTAAAAACTCTCTCTACAGCACTAATAATCTCACTATAAGAATAAAAAAAAAACATGTGCAAATCAAAGAGACACAGAATAAAACATCAATACCCGTACAGTGTACCGGCAAACCGGTTGTGGACAGCTTTTGGTAACCCGTAAGGTGTACGGGCAAACCAGTTCAGGAGTTAAGAGTAAAAAAAAAAAAAAAAACAGGAGAACAGTTCAAGGGGAAAAACATCTATTAGTCTAATATAAAGCTGCATCAACATTACGGTGAAAAGGCAGAACCAGACCAGTCAGTAGTAAATGTGGAAATTATTTAATAATCAATATTTTTATTTCATGTCCTAGATTTTTCGTAAAAAAATTCGTTACCTTATTGACGTGAGCATTGACTACAATATCAAGGTTTGTGCGATTCTCCGCTGGCACTAAATAGGCTTTAGCGGCACTGCATTTTTGTCCACCCCTAATGGAGGCCTGGATATCATAAAAACCTGAAATGAAAAAAATGCTTTCCATTATCTGAATTGGCATATAGATGTTACTTTTTGATTTTATAAACATATTTTTAGTCAGTAACCAAACATTGAAGTTTAAAAATGATACAATAAGAAAACAAATTTCTAGTTTTTTTAATAATTTTAACAATCAAATTAAATTTATTACTTAAATAGTATAGCTATATAGTGTTATTGTATTGTAAAGTATATGCTTTATTAATTTTCAATGTTTAGCTTATGAGCAAAAGTATTAAATAAACCTTTGTAAGAATTTAAGCCAATCAATTGAAAACTATTAAAACAATATCAAATTCAACATTGAAGATGCTTTAAAATCATAAACTGATAATCAGTATGCATAATGAATAATGCATGTCCACTATTTTATTGCTGTACAATTTCTGCCATATACATTAAAGTAAGTGAAAAAATTAATTTATGTAGCAAAATTTTCTAAGGAAAGGCAATACTTTTGACGACTTCCGTAATTATCATAACAGTTGAAAATAATGGATATATGTTAGATGTTAATGGATTGAAGAAATTAAATTATAATATGCACGAATTCTATCATAAAATAAATAACACAAAAAGCTTTTTTGACGGACTAATCATGTGACACGCCTTCTATTGCTTATTTCACTTCCATCAGGGCCTAAACACAAACTTTAAGTGTACTTTAAGTTTCCTTATGGTTCGATAAGTGTTGTCTGTCCTTAACTGTTATTGTTTTATAGCATCTGGAAAGTGTATACTTCTTTATGAATCACCTTGTACAAATACATAAAATAAAGATAGAAAATATGCTATTGTTTTTCAAGGAAGCATGAATATAGTTAAATGCAGCGATAAAAGAATGAATTGTAACATAGCAAAAGTTTTTGGTTATTTAGATATTCCTCATATCACTTAAGCCTCTTTATTTCAAATTTCCATATAATTCTTTACAGAAGCTTAAGAAATGTCCAATATAAAATGTTTAATCTTAAAAAAAAAAAAAGATCAGCAGTCAAGAGCAACTCACTAGTTTATGCTTAATTACTTATCCATTTATTCCTCAGATTTCAACAAGAAATAATATTTTGAATCACTTACTTGAAGTAATCTTGTACACACATTGTCTGCAAACTAATTTTTTTTTGAAAATCTCTAAAATAATTTATCATATTAGAATGAAACTTGTGGAAATATATAGACTGTTTATAGAATTCTTCCTTTCAATCTGCAAACTCAACGCAATCTTTAAACTCTTAACTACCACCGGCGTATATATCCGTCTCGCTCAACCGATGCGTTGAAGGCCCTGGACGTCTATGAAATGGAACAAAATGAACTTGACATTGTTTGGGAAGAATGTACTTACATAAGAGAAAAATTTACTTATTTGTGCTTTTTCTCCCCCACCCCCTACAATACACCGCATACGCGCTCGTATGTGAAAAACGGTGCAATGGAGAGCGAATCGCAAGATTTTTATTGGATTAATGAGAAAATTCTGTTTTGGAAGTTAACTCTAACTGTGTTAATTAAGTTAATTATAGAATCCATTAACATTATTACTTAGTTTCATTTGAGCTAATAAGAATGATAAGCATTTTTGCAAAATAAGAATCGTAAAAGTTATTAACGTGTCTACACTTTTTTTGACGCCTTATTCTTAAAAAAAATCATAAATACAGCAGAACAAAAACAAAAATCTCGTGAGAATATTAAATCACGTACCTTTCTGAGTAGGTCCATTGGGATCAACAACATTGTACCCGAATCTTGCAGCTGCTTCAAAAATGGGATCTTTCACCTCAGAATTGTATGCAGGTTTTTCAAATGTTACAGGTCCACCAATATTGTGATAACCTAGGCATGATCAAGCACAGTGTAAGGAGTTTTATTATTTAAAATCTTTTGGCCCTCTTTTCAGATGACTTCAAAAAATAATTATCAGATTCGGAAGAACTTTTTAGGTGTAAAACTTAATACCACAATCTGGCTTCATGCAGAAGCATGGAGAACTATCCGTTTCAATGTACTATCAATTTCAATTTTGAATCAATCAATTTTCATGTAAGTGTAATATTTAGTTTCTTGTGCTTAAAAAATTCAATTAAAATCTCATCTTTTATTAAAATTGAAAACTAAATATCTTTGGATAAATCATCTTCATCCCTATTTTAAGCTCTATTTTTAATATATTGAATTAAAAATAATACATATTCCATTTTAGTACATGAATATATACATATATTATAATATTGGAGAATTTAGGTATCGTAAAAAATACTTCAAATATGAATCATATTTTCGTACATTACATGAGGTTAAGAAATGCAATATGCATTCATTAATGTGCATAAAGTCTTATTTTTAATTATGCAGCCTTTTTTTAAATTTAAATAGTTTCAGATTTTGTACAAACCTAACATTCATTTAATGCGGAATGGAATTAAATAATAGTTATTTTCATTTAATTGTATATAATGAAAATTTCCAGCATAAGGGGTATAACAAAAGTAATTTTAAAAAGTGAAAAGGAAATTCAAATAGCTAAGAAAATGCGATTTTTTTTTCAAATATTAACTCTAATTCTTAATTTGATGCGTTAGATGTAAAGTCTGTGTAACCTACAATGAGATGCTTGCCGATATTATTACCATTTATAACGATGCTTGGCATTATTTTTACTGCTTATAATGATGCTTGGCGATACTTCCACTATTTATAAAATTGCTTGCCGGCTCCAAAATTAAATCACGGCAATATTTAGCATTCGACGAGATTTTGAATTAAAATTAATTCAAGCATCAAAAACTGAAATGGTTCTCACACTTGGGGGACTTGCCGTGTGTGCAAAGGTTTGTGTGCCAAAAAGCAGCCCCTTTAAAAAAATTTTGCTTGGAGGTATTTTCAACACGCATGGTGATGTTTGGCGCTATTTTCCTCACTTATAATGTTGCTTGGTGGTATTTTCACCAACAAGTTAAACTTTTCTGAGTGCAGGATCTAGTTCCATATGGTGGTATATTTTGATTTCCTTTCCGATTGCTTATCACAATTATTTTTTATTCTAATCCTCCTTAAAATTTCTGAATCTCCAATTGCAAAGTTCCATTTTTAAGTGTCTCCAATGTTTAAGTTCCATGACTAGGGCAAAGTCTTTTTGGAGTAAAGCTTGACTTATGGAGTAAGCTGTAAGCGTGAATTAACTTTCAATCCGCTAATATTACATTTAAGTCGTGGCTTGAACCGTCGTAGAGGGTTTGCAAAATTATCTTTATTTAAAGGTATCACACACACGCATTCATAACAGCTAATGTGACTTTAAAATTATTGCTAACAATCATGTTGTGTTGAAGTGTCAAATAAATAAAAATGTATAGAAAATAAAGGGATTTCAACAACAAAATTTTTCAATCATTCATAAAGGTTGTATTCAATTATTCAAGAAATCGTAAGATTCATTGCTTTTTCCTGCAACTGTGTTGCAACACTGTTCAAATTCTTAATCCATTTTTTTTTGCCGTTTCTATGTACACAGGACACAATTAAGATGAAAAGTATTGACCATTATATAACTTTCCTTGCAATTATGTTAAAATAAAAATAAACTGGCAGCATATACCAAGATATATATTTAAATAAAGTAAAAGTCTCTAACTATATCTTACTATTACATTCAAGTCCTGGCTTGGGCATAGAATGTTTATAAGTATCCTGTTCATGGATATCATTCATAATAGTTGATGTCCTGAAAATTATTACTGAAAATCCTGATTTGTGTTCTGTCGTAAGAATTAATTTTGTTGAAGTTAACTGCAGAAGCCAAATTTATCTCAGATATATATCTTTTTAGATTTGCTTGTGTAATAAAGTTTTAGAAATAATGTCATTACTATTTTTAGTAAATTTTATTTTATTTATCAAATGCCTGGCCAATGACCATCAGATCATTAGGCAACGAGCTCTCTTCACAATGCAGTTCAAACTCTTAAGTGCAGAGCACACGTCAAGATGAGCAGCGTCCATGACTTGTCCAGAAGCACACAAAAAGAGGGGCCAGTGAGGTTAAAACGCAATTTTTTTTAGTAAATTTGCTCCTACAAGAATTCAAAGATTTATTCTATGTACCTTTTTTAAACTTATATTATACAAGCAAAACAAAAACACTTCAAGTTGTATACATATCTTTGTCGTTATTTCTTGTTAATTGCATGGATAATATAAGTCGTGGAGGATATTGCAAGAATAATTAATTGCAAAGATATTGCTCAAGTTAAATGAACTCACGTTTCCTACGTTCCACACATAAATTTAATAAATACTTATTTTTAAGTCTATTTTCATTACGAGATATATTTTCTTTTTCTATTTTATGATTTTTTTTTAAAATTTTATTTCTAAAAATCAACAAATAAATTTATTTTTTCAACGTAGGCTTCAAGAATTTAGGATATCGAAGTTTTCGGCAAAGTGTGTATTTTTGTTCTTGGTAAGCTGATAATTAGTGTAACCTTTTTACTATAAAAATAAACAAGTAAATAAAAATTTAAAATGAAGAGCAAAACTTTAAATGATGACAAAATTCATAACTTTAAACCAGTGGTCTTCAAACTGTGCTCCACGAAGCCCTCGGGTTCCACAAGGCATTCCCAGGGGTTCCACGAGTCACAATAAAAAATCGAGAAGAAATAAATACGTTTGCAAAATGAATTCACGTTCTCCATGAAGTTTGTATAGTTACAAGTATCTATATAAAGCTCATCCCATTTATTCATTAAAACTGAAAATTTTATTTATAAATAATAAATTTATTTCGTAATACTTTTTAAACTTTTATATTATAGAATAATAAAAGAATATTAAAACGTTTTATCTTTATATATACACTTCCTACTAGATTGTGAATATTCTACTGTTTACTATCTCGGGTTCCACGAGATAATGTTATACTCGTTAGTTAGAGCAATGTCTTTCAAAACTAAATAGTTTTCTAATGGAAAGTGCACCTTTTTGCATTTGTTGGAAACAATACGTATAATGAAGGAAAAGGAACAACATATTAACAAAGCTGATGTTAAAATCTAAATTTAAGCACACAAGAACAGCTTCTAAATTTTATTTGCGAATTCTTCCAAATATTCGGGATGTCTCACTCAGCTATAAACATTTAAATGTCATTCAGAATACTTTGTTTAAGTGAAATATATATTTTATAAATGGCTACAAAAAGTATAAGAAAAAATTAAACTCAGAATATGTAATGTAACTGCATTTAATCTCAATAGACCTAGACTTCAACAGATTGTTTAAAAAAATACTAACATATACCCTAGTTACTAAATATAATGTATGGGTAGGTGACACTGAAATCACACAAATTAATATTATTCATGAGTAAATTATATAAAAAAAATTAGATTAGATATTAATAATTAATGCAATTTTTTTTTTATTCCGTTTACATAAAGTGTCTATAACATGTTTATCTACAAAAAATATTATTTTGAGATATATTCATTGAAGTATATGTGTATGGAATGAGGTTCTACGAAAACACTGTATAGTTCTAGGGGCTCCACGAAAGCACCTTCAAGTTCTAGGGGCCCCATGAGTTGAAAAAATTTGAAGACCACTGCTCTAAACCATTGTAAGTCTATAAATGAATGATATATTAGATTCCAGTTTAAATCTCTCATAGTATAAAACTCCTTTTCTTTTTCGTTGGATGGCATGATAGGATATATAACTCTCCTCCGTAATTTCTTATTTATAAAACTTTTAAGATTAATGTTAATATAGCTAATATATGTGCTAATTTTTACCATTTGCTAGATATTCGAAGTCTCTATTGTCTTCGAATTTCAGAAAATAAGGCAACACTTCTTCGTAGCTCCACCCCTTTGCACCTTGCAGTGCCCAGGCATCGAAGTCCTTTCTGTTACCCCTGGCGTAAAAGGAAGATGATATCACACTGGAGCCTCCGAGGCCTCTGCCAGTAACAAATCTTACTTGCTAAGAACAAAAACGGGTAAGGTATAAACATTTTTTTAAAAAGTCATACTTCATTTAAAAAAAGTTTAACATATAGTTTACACAAAGCATGGTAAGTTATGCAGATATTCGTAAAGTATCATGCAATTTTATTTTTGAGCATGAGTGACTGTAAATACAAAATTCCGAAATACAGGTGTCCGAAAAGTATGACAGCACTTTCAAAAATTAATTAAAAATAAACAATCAAAGATTTTTACTTGTGGTTCTTTATGTTTCATAAAGAAAATATTAAATTTTCTTTTCAATAAATGAAAACTAGATGGCGCTACATTTTCATTTTTCCAAATCATCGCTTCAAAATCACCGCAAGAAAAAACGAAAGTTGTAGTAAGATTAATTGAATTTAAAACGGCAACACATGCACAATGTAGATGGGGTGCCACCTCCCTAGGGTTTGGAAGAGATAAAAACTTCTCCAGGCGATGGATGGAAAAGGGAGGTTCAATACCTTGACCACCTAGATCTCTAGATCTAACACTTTTAGACTTCTTGTAGGGATGCGTGTAAAATTTTGTTTATCAATCTTTAATTAGTGTGAAAATGATCAAATGAAAAGTCGAATTACAGGGGTCATTGAGATTGTTGATCTTGTAATTCTTTATAGAACGTGTATAAAAATATCGTACAGACACGATGTTTAGCTCGCAACTAATGGTGCGGATATTGAATCATGCAATAAAGCATTGTTAAAAACTTTGATCTTTTTTTTACGAAACACAAAAAAAAATTGCAAGTACATATTTTAACTTTTTTTCCTGTAATAATTATTTAAAATTACAGTCATACTTTTGGGGCACCAGGAATAATACATACGAATTACTATCATACACATCCGGCTGTTCAAAAGATTTCAATTACGTTAGTGCTTCTCAAACTTTCAATATTCGCGACGCATTTTTCAATTATAATTTTCATCGCGCCCCCCTCCATTCAATAACAATGTATTGAATGCATAACTTTGCGGCATAACTTTTTTTTTTCATTTTTTCCTTTCTAAATAATTTGAACCTGTACTCAGTCATTCCTTGACATATAATTTAAGACAATAAGTTATATATAAAAGGACAAGAAAAAAATCTTAATTATTATTTTAGTTGTTGTGAATGCAAAAAAAAAAAAAAAAAAAATAATAGAAATCTTTGTTACAATATATTTTTGAAAGCTGATTCCATTATAGATACCGGAAGACATGGATGGATACTCAATACACACATAGAGTTTCCCCTTTGTATATTAGAAAGAACAAAAAAGAACAGAAATTTAAAGACTTCCTACAGCATGTGCTCCTCGAAAATTTGCTAAATGAATTTTATGGTCAAACCGTTTTGAGCATATTGCTACATGGTTTGATCTATAGGTGGTAATTAAAATAATGGAAACACCATAGACTTATAAAAAAAATCCTTTATTAATATAGTGTAGAACCACTTCCAACTAGGAATCGATTCATACAAGTGATGAATAGTGTTTAGAGGAATATTGTACCATTCTTTATGGAGATATTGTAAAAGTTCTGGGAGAGATACCAGTGGAAGATATCGATACCGTATTGACACTGTGACGGGGCTATCCACGAGAATTTATTACTAATCCTCTTGGGTAACTTTGGGTCCAGCATTTATTCTATTTCACAGCCTCTTCGAGAAAAACACGAGATAGTTATATGCTAATTAGTTCAACTATATAAAGTCTAGATTTCGTAAATGTATAGAGAGAAGGAGTTGCCAAACTACATGTAAGTATCGTCGGTGGATTACTTCAACGAGCTTAGCGCGCATTTGATAGAATTTGATATTATTAAAGTAAAGTATTAGGCTAATCATTAAAGGAATTAGAATCAGTACCGACCTGAGGTTAGCAAGAGTTCGTCTCCTTGTCTATTCTAATAGCTGAGATTACTTCGACGGGAATATTAGATTTGAATATTAGATTTGAATATTAGATTTGAATATTAGGTTTGAATATTAGATTTGAATGTTAGATTTGAGTATTAGATTTGAGTATTAGGATTAATCGACGCATTAGGATAAATCTAGGTATTAGGGAATCACTCCGAGGTTTCCACTTATAAATTAAACTTGTGCTTGTTAATTGTGTTTGTCTGTCTTAAATAAATATTTGTCGCTATGGCTTTTGTTGGTGATGATATGTTTCCTCCTACACTTAGAGACGCGTCAGGTGGTGTAAGCGGGTTCCAAAATAGGACAGGGACACGACAACACGCTAAAATTTGTGACCATAACGATTCTATTACATTAACATTGGGTAACTGTGCAGTCCAAGGTAGATTTTTAACTTCATACGATTCAAAGATGATTGGTCGCCCCCAGCATGGATAGATGCATTTTCATCCTGGAAAATTCCACCTCCTGCAGAGAAAAGTTTGCAACATACGATGAACCCAGTAAGCTAAAATTTCTCTATACATCTCCCCAGTGATCCTTTCTTTCAGAGGGTTACGATTGTTCAAACAGAAAATCATGGCATGGCTGCCCATATCATGACAGATACACCTATGTGCTCCTCAGCTGGATGGAGACAATCACGATAAGACGTGTGTGCTGGTGTCCCCCAAACGTGCACTCGTCTTGTTGCAGGGGAAAATGTAAAAGACAATTTGTCCGACCACTTTACTTTCTTCCACTTATCAGTCGACCAGTTTTTGTGAGTGCGATACCACTGTAGACGATGTTTGGCATTAACATCTGTGACAAGTCGTTTGGGAATTGCTGCTCTGCCGTAAATGTTCTGTTTATGAAGGTGCCTTCTAACTATAATCATTGACACTGGAGAATCTAGATGCTGATTGATCTCTGCGATCACTTTTTCTGCAGTTGTTCGCTTTTTATTGACATTACAATCTGCTTTAATAGCCGTCGGTCTCTTTTTTTTCACTAAGGTTCTTTATCCGTCCACTGTTTTGCTTTAGCGAGGTTTTCTTGCCACGTTGTGCATATGCTGGCCTGACTTTAGACACCGTACCTCTATAAAGGACTAACTGGGATGTTTCGGTCACACTTGCTCCAGTTAGATAGGCTCCTTAATTTGGAATCTTTGAAAATCTGAGACGTTCGACATTTTACGTTTTGAAAAAAACCCAATACTTGCAGATCTTGAACAACACTATCGCATACTACCAGAGAATACATACATCTCAAATTAAAAAAGCAACTGGTAGTTATTGAAGTGAAATTTCTTTGAGGACGGGAGTGAATGGGAAATTTACCCAGTTTTGCGTAACAGGGAAAAAGCGAACGGAAGTAGTGATTCTCCCCATTCCCCCGAAAAATAGCCATGGTGAGGAGATAGCGAGTGGGAGGAAAAGAGGGTGGGGGGGAGTACACCACGTAACCTGCGTCATATCCGTGAAAAAGTTGGACTATTACTAAAGGGGAATTGTGCATCAAATGTATATCTTGCTGCTATGGACGAAAAGCGCTTAGGTATTAGTGACATTAAGTGGGTACCCTTGCTATTCTCGTAATGAACTAGCGTGGCGTATTTTTGTAGTTTTTATGTAATAAACGTGCCGTTTTCAACGAATGAACGCACCCAAAATATTACCATTATATGGCTCTTCCCGTCAGGGGAGTGTCTGGGGCATTGTGTATACGTCATTAACGTTCGCGCCAGAATCGCTACGGATAGCGTCTTGTAAACAAAAATAGTGACTTCTGTTAATGACGCATTAAGTTTATATTGTTAATTTTTATTTCCATTGAATCAAAATAAATTCTGGTCAGATAGCCTAGAGCAAATGCAAAAAGAGGAAAAGAGTTTCGTGAAAGGAAAAGTAACAGCAAGTCCAGGCGAAAGTCTATAAATCACCAGGTAGTTCTTCTGTCGCAGCTTTTATCATCTTTATCCATAAAGTTTTAGTGCTGTACACATCAGAGGCTGCTGCAATCATTGGATCCGATGATGATTAAAAGCCGATTATCTTAACTGGAGACTTTAATGTTAATTTTGTTTCTTCTGAAGCAAAGCCACTCATTGAATTCTTGAAACGGACACTGAATTTGACAATGAATACTGATTCTAGAGAAGGAAAAACAATATACGGAACCACGATTGATGCAGTTTTCTCACATTTTCTTGATTGAATACAATCGAGGATTTTTATATCCTACTTCAGTTACCACACACCTATTGTGTCTTTCTTGGAAAATGATGATGCAAAAAATTGAATAAAAATATTTTCATACAATACAGGAAGTTCGAATTTTATTTGATTAAAGTTATCTTAGCAGTTTCTATAATTAGATTTATTCCTGCATTTACGGCCAACGTCACCAAAGAATTTTCACTTCTATTGCGTGATTTCCACGTTCTTTTTTTATTATATTTTAATGCTTACGGATTAGCGCATTCAAAAATATCACTTTTATTCACAAGTGTTTCCATTATTTTGATAAGCACCTGCATATATCTGTTTTTCTGAAACAATAGCATTTCATTTCACTCCGATTGTTTGCAATATTACAAAGCCTATACATGGAATAGGTCTGTTAGGCATTTATTTTCTGTAATTTTGAGTTTGAGAGTCTTTTATACGAGGCATAAATAAAACATGTATCTAGTACATAAAGAAAATGAAATTCAGTTTTAACTTACCCTATTCCGGAGAGCTTTAGCAGCGTGCTTTTGGGGTACAGTAGTGTAATTCCACGTCAAATCGGAAGAATATTCAACAAAAAATTTGGAAATGCCTGGGATGTCACTTATTACAGGAGGAGCCTTTCCAGCCTCCAACAGCAGGACGTTAACATACGGATCTTCGGAGAGACGATTGGCTACTACTGATCCAGCAGTGCCTCCGCCCACTGTAAAAAAACCAATAAATATCCTTAAATTAGGCTGACTAGGGACTATTTATTTATTGTTGTAAGCGATATTTCTTCTTGAACTTTGGCGATAAAGAAGATTTTGGTAGTCGTTTTTGCGAAAACAGGTTCCCCTTTTAAAATTATGCACACTCCTCAAAATTGAAATTGCAATACAAGTTAAAACGCATACAGCATCATGCACATTTCAGGAGCAATAGTGGGGTGATGGATATACAAATGATTAAATTTGCACACGCATTTTGTGACGTATCTGTACGTGTCCTTCCATTAACCTTCTTGGGAAATCTTTGAGCTCTGAATATCAACAACCCTTTCTGAAGAAGAAACCGTTATATGCAGATTATGTCTATTATATTTAGTATAGATTTGCTTGCTAATGAAAAAGAGAGATAGATAGAGGAGAAATTATGTTTAATTGAAGTTGCCAGGAGATTGAAATGTTAAGAAGTGGAAGATAGGAAGAATATCTACAGATCAGGTATTAGTCATATTGATAGCGCGTTTTGGACTTTAAATTGTTAAAGAGAATTAAGTGACAATTTGCCACATAGCAACAGTGTAAATCATTTATTAGAGTAGAAGATTGATTCATAAAAGGTGGATCAATTGATTAGAAGTATTCTGCAAACTCGCGACACTCGTTGCAAAACCCCTGTTATTTTTTGGGAAACATCTCAATCTTATTGGTTATTTGAATTTTGTCTGTATTAATCAGTGTACTGAATAAATAATTAAAAGGTATCATGCCGAGTCGTTCTTCACTGCCTCCCACACTTTTAGCCGGGTTTGAAAGCAGACAAAGGGGGTTACAATTTGATCCCATGGTACTCATATTCGGGCTATAAATTCCAGCAATTTTTCCTTCTCACAAACAGCATCTCAAGTTTTGCGTAGCATTTGTGACTTATGAAAGAGAGTAGAAAAGTTTTCTGGGACGTCGACGAGCTCAATATCATCAGTTAACGACCGGAATCGTGACCGTATCACTGAACTCCATGTATTGGGGTTTTCTCTACGTACAATAGCAACTCGTATTGGGAACAATGGGAAAATTATCCAACATTTTCTCACACGATGAATTCAGGAAGGTCTACGTGTAGGCTGAAGAGGAAGTGATACGCATAGACCAGCGTATTCACCAGTTGACTATTCGAAAATCTTGACGGCCCATGACATCCAAAGTTGGCTGCCTCCAGGAACAGGTGGATCTATGTCCACCCAAAGCATATACAACATATTGCATGAAGTAGGTGCATGGGTACCAGCAACAGGTTCCCCGTTGACCTCTCAACACAGGACTAGACGTCTGACGAGGTACCATCGTCATCCTACCTGGACCATTCATTGAATGGCATCGGATATTGTTTACAGATAAATCTCATTTTTGTCTGCGGAGAAATGACGGCCGTCGACAGGTACAGCGGTGACCCATAGAACGTTACTAATCAACCCATTTCACCGAGTGTGAAACCATTCTTGCACAGGGCATAATGTTTCAGGTGGCGTAATGTTTAATCACTGGACGCCACTGGTACACACTGATAGACGTTTGATAGCGAACCACTACATTTCACTAGTTGTAGAGCATGTTGTTCGGCCTTCGTTGCAGGGCCCTCTCAACATGACACTCCAGAAAGACAATGCCAGGCCGCATGTCGCACAACGAATTTTTAACAGCCTGATTGGATTTGACTTCCATCCCTGGTCAACAAACTCTCCAGATCAGAATCCCGTCGAACACCTGTGGGATACCATAGAATGTGACTTAAACCAAGGACCACTAGCGCAAACCGTAGATGATCTGTGCACAGCAGTGGATGGGACTTGGCCGCGGTTACCTCAGGCAACCACCAATTATCTAATTGATAAAATGCCTCGCAGGATTGAGGCCTTTGAAGTTGCCTCAGGTAGACATGTTAGATACTGAATAAATGGATTTGCAATGATTTTATTTGTCTGTTTTTTTAATCATTTACATATTCAAACTCACCATTATCGTTGCTGAAATTTATATGATGCTGCGTGCATTATTTCGTGGTTTTACAATCTCATTTTTGAGGAGTGTATTTTTATGGCCGTAAATTGAGACTGTTTAAACATTTATTATCCTGAAAA
The DNA here is from genome assembly GCA_019973975.1 of Trichonephila clavata. Taxonomy (NCBI): domain Eukaryota; kingdom Metazoa; phylum Arthropoda; class Arachnida; order Araneae; family Nephilidae; genus Trichonephila; species Trichonephila clavata. Next base: position 68,089 of record BMAO01001890.1, read on the forward strand.
TTTAAAGTTTTCATTTGTACAAGTTTACATTCCTTTATTCGTTAAAAAAATATTATTTGAATAGTTAGAATATCTTTATTTGCAATAAGACATAGCATCGCTTGAAGAACACAATCACAATACAACCTAACACTTGAAAGACTTTCATTCTATTTCCAACTGTTTTCTCCTCCAAAAATTCAGAGCTTTTAGAAATCATTTTAGTCTTACTTTTGAATGTGTGCTTTCAGGAAAAACAATAGTACCACTTATTTATATTTTTCATGTGATCTAATTACCCAAAATATCAACTGTAAACAGAATGCATAAATATGTATACTTTATCCACATAAGAATTCAGATAGGTAAAAAAAAATAAGTTTAGTTTTTATGTATAATCAACAGTTGTATATATATATATATATATCTAATATATAAAATTCTCGTGTCATAGTGTTTGTAACCAAACTCCTCCGAAACGGTGTGGCCGATTCTTATGAAATTTTGTGCGTATATTCAGTAGGTCTGAGAATAGGATGTAAATTATTTTTCATTCCGATATTGTAATTAGTTAAAAAGATATTAATTAAAAACCTTAAAACGCTTAATTGTATTAACCCTGCGCGTTATTTTTCCCGCCTAGCGTCATGAATGAACAGAGGGTGAAATGTTTCGTTATTCTCGACGTTATTTAAACAGTCATCCGATCTTTGTTTTTTAAGTCAGACAAAAAATAATTACAGAATCGGAAAGATCATTTCTTTCACCACAATACAATATAATTTTTTTGCAAAATAATAATATTTTCTATTTTTAAGATTTTTTAAAAATTGAGCTAAGACCGATGCGTTTTTATGAAAATTATTTCGAAATCGTTGCGTATGAATTTATTTTTGTGTTATGAAAACGATATTCTACACTAAATAACTTCAAGCCTTTTTCTTTTAGAAGCAGTCATTTAAAAAATAAAATGCCCAAAACTTTTTTTCTAAGATTTTTCGAAAAATTGTCGAAATTTTTAACTTAACATTGAATAACTTCGTTATTTATTAATATTATCATACGAAACTTTTGTTGCTTTTGTAGAATAATGTTATCAAACTTCTGTGCGAAGATTGAAAAAATTGCTTAAAAATTACTGATTTAAAAAAAAAATTTGATTTTCGTAAATTAACGTTATTTCAAGAAATAATCTAAACAGCATTTTTTGTACATTTTTTATTTAAAAGTCCTTTGTTTTCGAAATTAATGAGTGAAGTTTGAAAGCATTAACTTAAAAATTAAGCCCTAAAAAATAAAAACTTTAATAAAAAATACGGGATTTTACAGTTTGCCAAGCCTTGGCGTCGAAAAATGGTTTCGCGCCAAATAGCTTTCAACTGTTTCACCTGAAACTTCACATCTAACTCAAGGTTACACCAAAAAGTTCTGACTTAAACATGCGAAAATCAGTAAAATTGGCGAGTAAAAAAGTTACTTTAGCTTCAATTTTCATCATTTTCTCTTTATATAATTTTCAAAATTAAATCATTATTGATGTCAGATTAAGATGAAAGAATGTATTCAATACATTTCTGAGATTCATTTAAAATATTTATCTGTATCAAATCAGGGATTTAAAAAATAAAAGGACCAAAAACTTTTTCGAACAAATTTTAATAAAACACTCAAAATACTTAAATCAATCGTTTAATGATTTCTTCTTTAAAAAGATAATTGCATGAAACTTTATTCCTATGTGTCGAACATTTCAAAAAATCCTCACAATTTTCCAAGATTTAAAATAGTAGTAAAATTTTGTAATTTGAAAAAATTCTACTTTTCTGTCTTTTTTCAACATACAACTATTTTTAAAAAGGCTACATTTTCGTTTCCGAGGACTAAAAAACTGCAACGAAAGAATTGGAAAGTGAATGAGTGATTTATAAATTCGCACTGTTCACCTACTCGAGAGTTTTTGGCGACGGACTTCGAAATTTTAAGCCACGGTCAAGTGATGAGGACGACACCTGAGCCTTTCACCCATCTCTCCTAATTACCACACCAACTTAAGAACAAATTTCGAAAAAGGGAGTTTTTATGACATAGTTAAAGAAATCACTCACATCGCGCGCATTCACAAACACACATAAGTGCTATCGTCCTAAGGGAAACAGGAAATTCCCATGGGGATGAAGTTATTCACTCGGTAAAAACCCGTGCAACTCGGGGTAAGCGGAGAGGAAAGAAACAAAGAAGTCAGAGTAATTTCGAAAAATATATTGGAAGTGCTGATTTTGTCAAGAGAAGGGAAAATGTTAAACGAGAAAGCCATGATACCACTCACGGGCCATGCATACATCTACGTCACCACACAGAAGTGCTGGCTTCAGAAATAAAGGAGGAAATTAACATGGGATCAAGTTATACCTCGACAAAAGCCCGTGCAACGCCGGGCCGGGTCAGCTAGTATATATATATATATATATATATATATATATATTACTGGTGTCTAAAAGTTAAGCATAATTATAATTATGTGAATAAAGAAGGAAATGTAAATCAGAATGGCGGGAAACGTGATATGCGAGTGTAAAATGGTTATAAAATAAGGAAGCAAATCAAAAGAATGATAATAATTAATTTTATTATCCAAAGTAGCAGTTTGAAAGAAAACTGAGCATAGCAAGGATTCACACTTTAAAGAAAAAAATGAAAGAAAACATTAAATAAAATACTGATGCTGCAGTTTAATAAGGCGTGTGGTCACCTCCTCTGTCAGCCAGGACGCTGCACAACGATTTACCATACTTGCTATGAGATGATGAATGAGTTGTGGGCTCAAACGGTTCCAAGCTTCTTGGAGAGCTCTCTTCAGTTCTGTAACGGAGCTTGGTGGGTGCGAAAGGGCTGCAATTTGTCTCCCGAGCATATTCCATACATGCTCGATAGGATTTAAATCAGGGGAGTTCGCAGGCCACGACATGCGCTGGATGTTTTCCGTTTCAAGGAAGTCATCAATCAGCACCGCTCGGTGACATGGCGCATTATCATCCATGAATATGAAGTCAGGACCGACAGCACATCGAAACAAGCGAACATAAGGCTCAAGAACTTCGTCTCTGTATCTTTGAGCAGTCACAGACCCCGTGTCAAAGAAATGGAGGTCTGTACGGCCGTCCATCATGATGCCTGCCCATACCATTACTCCCTTGATGGAAAATGATGTCTTTCCGTTATGTTTCTTGGTTCAAAATGTGTTCCACGTTCTCTCCATATCGTTATCCGCCGAGAATCACTACTCAGACTAAACCGGGACTCTTCACTGAGCATCACATTGGCCCACTCTCCCCCACTCCAATGTTGATGTTTCAAACTCCAGTTCAAACGAGCGCGTTTATGCGCAGACGTGAGGGGAATGCAAACTGCTGGTCTGTCTGCAGACAGACCAGCATGATGAGTCTCCTGTAAACAGTTTGTCTCGAAATTCGTATTCCTGTGGCGACTGTGAGCGCCGAACCCAGTGCTCTGGCAGTACTGCCCCTCTGACGTCGCGCACTTATTACCAGATATCGGTCTTGGCGAGGGGTTGTGACTCTTGGTCGACCTGATACTGGTTGTCGGGTAACATCTCCCGTTCTTTGAAACCTCTGCCACAGTCTTGAGATCACAGACTGGTCCACATTCAGAATTCGAGACACTTCGGTTTGTGATCGTGAGGATTCCAGCATTCCAACGATCCTTCCTTTCTTAAACATGTCAAATTGCCATCTTTGTGCCATCATTCACCTTGTTTGATGGTTAACAACGTTCCTTCGCACAGCAGTTGCACGAAACTTGTCTGAACTACCTATGCTGCGTGAATCAGTTTCTCCGCGTTCCGACATGCGCCGGTGTTTCGCGCAGGACGTAGTCGACTGAAAAGTTTTGCATAAACCCAATGTTTCTTCTTCACCCAATTAATATCCGTAAGAAATTGGAATAATTTTACGAATATTTACTCCGTGTTTTTCGCATTTTACAATTTATGCTTAATTTTTGGACTCCAGTGTATATATATATATATATATAAATAATAGTTTTAAACTTAATGTATAGTTATATATTTTTTGTAATTAAAATTAAATTAAAACAATTTTAAATAGTAAACACTTATTAATGTACGTAATCGAATTGCAAGCAGTTGTAATAAACACATTCATTATTATTTTAATTTGAATTTGAATTTTTTATAGTGCTTGAAATCCCATTTCAATTCTTTGTTCTATATGCACAAAATTTTAAACATGGAAAAATGCAGTAATAATGCTACAAAAACTGCTCGCATTATAAGCAAGGTATTCGGAAAGAACACTATTAATGATCGAAAAATGCAGCGCTGTTTTAAAAAATTTCGGTTTGGTGCTTTTTCCTTATAAAATGAGTCATGGAAGGTCCAAACTATCCGTGAAAAATAATGCACTAAAAGCATTGATAGAAACGATTTTAACTGCATCTATTGTACTGACAGTACTTTGATGAAATGCATAAAAAATTGAAAATTATACTCCCATCACTTTTCAATCGGCATGACCTATATGATGGTGCTTTGTTGCTTACGTCGAACAAAACATTTGTGAAATTAAGTGAATTAAAATGTGAAATTTTGCAGCGCCCAGCTTTTTCACCGGATCTTTTGACAACCGGCTTTTTAAATACCGTATTTACTCGAATCTAAGCTACCATCGATTCTAAGCCCCATCCTCAATTCTATACTCGTTTTTGAGAAAAAATTTAAAAAATTGTGTAAAAAGCTCATTAATATCCGATACTTAAGAAATTTTTTTTAAAAACTTTAATGAGAAATAATAAGAAGTTAATAATTAATTCATTTTACCAGTATTAAAACTCTTTCAAATATACATTCATGAACCTATAATTACTCTAACTGTCAGTATCATCGTTCGAAAAGGATTCGTCACTTCCATTGTCACAACTTGACTTCGGAATTGGTGGAAGCGTCGCCATTTTGACACATCGTGTCGTCTTCTGTGCCTTTCAATGCATTTGTTACGTAACATTTTTTAAAGAATGTATTATAGAAGAATATGTAAGAATTATATTAAAAGCTGATGAACATTTTCAAGCAAAAATTATATCATTTTGCTTATGCCATCAACGTATTTTTATTTCATTCGTGTCCTATTTTCAGTGGACACTGATCTGTTTTCAGTTGTTTTTTTTCTGCTTATAAAAATGCCTTTTCATACTTGCGTCATAGTGAACTCGTCTTGATGCCATTAATGATTATTTGATGCTAAGGTGATTAAAAGAAAGAGTATACAGAAAAAAATGTCCTAAATACGAGCAGACAATGATGTTTAGGATAGACTGAATACTGGAGGCAAATGGGATAAATCATCGATACAAGTGGCCAGAATGGACGGTTACCTTTTTCCTTTCGAAACTCAATTTGCCCACCCAACAAATATTTTGCCTTCGATTTTAAGCCGCACCCGATTTTCAGTAGCTTTAATACTGGATAAAATAGTGCGACTTAGATTCGAGTCAATATGGTATTTAGAACATTTTTTACGGGCTAAACAATGTGAAAATGAATACAGTCTGAAAAATTCCATATCAGAGTTTTATTAATTCTAAAGATCATAATTTCTTCAAATCAGGTATCTATGCATTAAAATCTCATTGGGAAAGGTACATTGAAACATATATGACATAATCTGTTTAAATACACAACTTTTGAAAAAAAAGGTAGCAGTTTTATATATTCACTTAAAAATCTGACATTTCATACGCACTTAACTAATATAACTAAAATATAGGCTGTAAAGAAGAAGTTAATAGCATTTTAACACTTATTATAAATTACCATAACAGAATATAAATAACATAGAAAAAACTTTGTAAAACAATATTTTAATTTTACAAATCTACAATAAATGAAAAATTAATTTTAAACTTCAACTTACCTATGATGTAGTCATACTCCTTTTTGAAGGTTGTTGTTGTTTTCGGAGCCATTCGCTGATTCAGTAGTGATAATAGAAGCAGGGGCAAATACGGAGCATTCGCATAGGGCGTAGGGAACGCCCTCTCAGCTGCCAAATCCATATTACTTACGCTGGTATTTATATTCCAGAAGCAGCCTTATTAGAATCTCATTGTATGCTTGCTCTAGTCATTGTAAATAAATAAATATTATTAATGGATTTACTAGTTATTTTTAGGCATATTAATGTTAAATTCTAAACAGTGTTACACAATGCATGGATATTGGGACATTTTTAATGTTACAGAATTACTACAGGACTATATATAGTTTATGGTATTTAAAAATAATTCAGACACCCAAAATAAAATCTCTGCCATCTGAAAATGTACTGTGCCATATTTTATGATCATAAATTCGGTTTAAACGTAAATGTGCGCCAAATGTGATTATGTAGCAATATATACTTCTAATAAGAAATTTGTAAGATATGGCTTCTTTAATAAGATTTATTTTTTAATAAGCGTATTAGCATAAAATTTTAGAAGTAATGTAAATTTCTATTTAAGGATTTTTAAAAAGGGAAAGTTAGAACAATAAAAGATAATCTGAAATTAAAACATTAAAAAACTGTTCAAGAAAGTCTAGGGGTCTTTGACCCTTCACGCTCGAGGAGCCAATTAATAAATTTATAATGATCCGCGTGCCACATCAGTGAATTCACAATTATCCAAGGGTCACACGACTGCCAAAAAATATTGCAGTCAGGAGATTTTAATTAAAAAAAGGGGGAGGTCTTATAAGACTACAGCTGTGTGATTCTGAGGGAAGAGGTGGTGTTTCCAGATTTGTATATATATATATATATATGACTGAGTGAGGTGTTAAATTATATTCATTAATTACTTGTTTTAAAAGTTTAGTCCATGGAATTTTGGTAGAAGAAGAATTTACTTTACATCTTAATTTAGTTACAATAGACTGATTAACGCGTTCACATTTTCCATTTGTCTGAGGATGATGAGAAGTAGTTAATAAATGTTTCACACTATAATTTCTTAAAAAGCGTTTAAATATAGATGAGGTAAAAGCACCATTTCTATCAGTTAACAATTTACTGAGTATTTTTGAATTTGGAAAAGTTGCTTCAAACAGTTTGCATAGGTTTCTGTTGTTTCACTTTTGGAAGGAAAAGCCCAACATAGCGAGTTGCATGATCCATTATTAAGTGGAGAAATTTTTTAGTAGAATTATAATAATTAAATCCACCAACAGTATCAACAGAGATATACTCAAAAGGTTGATCTGTGGGAAGTACAGCCTGTAAAAGGCCAAATCTTTTTTGCCTTTTCTTTTTATTTAATTGGCATACATCCCAATGTTTAACAAATTTTGAAATATCTAAGTTAATATGAGGCCAGTAATATTGAGGAGTAATTAAATTTATCATTTTTTGAGTACCTGGGTGTCCAAATTGTTCATGAGCATTTTGCAAAATTTTTCTTCTTAATGAAAAAGGTACAACAATTTTTTAAACAGATTTTTCTTTTTAAGGACATCAACTTTCTTATATTTAGGATCATTTACATTGTCTAAATTTTGATATGCTTTTATCTCATCTAATTCAAGTAGATGTACAGAGTGTTGGATATATTGAGCAATAGGATGCCTCGATAACATGTCAGCTGCAACATTATTAGTCCCTTGAAAATATTTTATTCATAATCAAACATGCTTGATTTTAAAGACCAACAAAATAACCTACCCCTTAAATTTTTCATATTTTTAAGCCAAACAAGAGCAGCATAATCAGTGTGGATTATGAATTTTTCCATGCAAATAATAATAAAACTTATCAGGAGCATCTACTATGGCCAAACATTCCAATGCTGTGATACATAATTTTTTTCATAGTCACGTAAAATTCTAGAATGATAAGATATTGGGTGAAGAGTACCAGAATTATCTGGCTGTTCTAAAACTGCACCAATTGCACTTTGAGAAGCATCACAGAACACATGTAGAGGTAATTTAGGATCATATAATTGTAATACAGGTTTAGTTGCTAATTTATTTTTAACAATTCAAAAGCTGTTTGACATTCAGCAGTCTAATTCCAATGTTTATCTTTCTTTAAGAGTGGATTTTAAAGGTTCTCTAATTTTAGCACATGAATCAATGAATTAGTTATAAACATTTAGAACCAAGAAACTTTGAAGTTGTTTAACATTTTTAGGGGGCTGTAATTTTTTAATAGTTTTAATCTTTTGATTATCTGGTGTAATGCAACCTTCTTTATTTCATAGCCTAAAAAATTTATTTTATTTTTTGCAAAAACACATTTTGAAATTTAGTTTAATGTTTTCCTACAAATTTTGAATACTTTTTTTAAATGAGCATGATGCTCCTCTATGAATTTGAAAAAATAACTATATCATCAAATAGTGACAAGCAAAATTTGAACATTTATGTTTAGTTAGAATTTTACGAATAGTGCGATTAAAAATTGCAGGGGCATTTCGAAAACCAAAAGGGAGAACTTGAAATTCATATAAACCTTCAGTTGTGATAAAAGCTAATTTTTCTTTATCTTTATCGTGAAGAGGAATGTGCCAGTAACCACTTGCAAGGTCAAGAGTAGAAATTTTTTAGCATTATTTAATTTATCTAGCAGGGAGTCTATTCGAGGTAAGGGTCTGCATCTGTTTTACAAATTGCATTCAGTTTTCTGTAGTCAATGCACAGTCTTGTTTTTTGTTTCTGAAGTTATTGTGCACTATTTGCACGATAAGTAG
>BMAO01001891.1:0-17758 GCA_019973975.1 Trichonephila clavata
GGTATATTTCGGGATACAATCTTTGTGTTGCTCATTCTTCCTTCTGCCATCCGTAAATCAGGTGCATATCTGCCAGCTCGGTGTTTATAAAAAGTTCCATACTCCTTCTTGTGCGATGGCAGTTCAAATGACGGCTGTTGTGCAGGTCCGTTTTCTTTAATGTTCTCTTGGTAACAACGCCATTTAGCAACGAACGAAAACGTTTCCGATCATGGGTTGCTATGCAAATCTGAATCCTTCCCTTAATGTTCCCTACCTCCTCTTAAAGTTGGTCCCAATGATCTTAGGACACCATGCATACACACACACACACACACACACACACACACACACACACACACACACACACACACCACACACACATACATATATATATATGCCGGCTGGGTGGCGTGGTTGGTTTGTCGCCGGCCTTCCGTACCCAAGGTTGCGGGCTTGATCCCGGCCTAAGTCGGTGGATTTTCCTGATGCAGAAAATCGACAGTGACCATGTCGTATGATTATACGGCATGTAAAAGATACCTAGAGTGTCTGTTTGACTTGGGTGCTCTCGGTAAAATTAAATATCGCATCGTCAGAGCTCAGGTGCCTTCCTCTGGGGAGTAAACTGGTCGTCAAAATTACTTGCGGCAATTGGTATTGCCTATATGGTGCCGAAATAAAAAGTGATACCAGCTCCTGGGGAATGTACTAGGTTTTAAAAGGTAGATATACCAATCCACAGCCCCATTAAAGAAATATATATATATATATATAGAAAAGTGACTCACACTCACTCATCACAGGATCTCAGGAATTATAAGACCTACAGTCTTGAGATTTTAGCAGGATATTCCTTTTAATAAATATATAGAGATCAGCTATAAGAACCAGTTTATCAACTCCCAAGTAAGTTGCGAGTGTGTTATAGACAAAAATTCCCGTTCTTGAACCATTAGATCGATAGATTTGAAATTTGGTTAGCATATTTCTTTTGTTGAGTAGAGATTCGCCAAGAACAGGTTCTGCGGAAATCAACTTCCAAGGGGAGTTGCTTGGGCGTTGTATTATAAAAACAAATTCCCGTTTTAAACTATTAGGTTTACAAGATTGAAGAATTTTTTCGAAAAAGGTTGCATTAGCCACTCTACCAAAGAATTTCAAAAAATATTTTCTTTATAGATATATAAGTGGTAATGTGCGTATGTATAATTCTCGATATCAATGTAATTTTTCGTAACGTAATGGTATTTCATGGGTAAATACGAGAGTAGAGGATACCGATACGCATATTTTTTGTTCGTTAAAATAGCACGAAATTTGCATAAGATATTAGAATAAATTTTCCTTACCTGTGCATATTCAAGTGTCCCAGATGCTGCTTTTTGAGTTATTGACAAAATTCTTTTGTTAAATATTAATCTATTAATGTTAAAAAAGCTATAATTTGATTTTCTGGGGGAAATGTTACATTTGTAATTATTTGTATTTTTGTTAATTTTTTATTATCTATTTTTTTTTATCTTCATATAAAAGCACACTTTAATTGATATTTTGCTAGAATAATTTTTAATTGAAATAATTCTGAATGATCATCGAAATTTTCCCAACACGGCATCAACATATCCTTCAACTCCACTAATAAAATAAAGGTCAGAATAATAATGTGTCTTACAATGATTAACACAATACGTTTGTGTTTAATTAGTGAATAATTTTTAATTTTATGGTGTAATTCAAAAGAATGCATAATAAGCAAAATCAAAGTTGTATTGTGTAAATTAACTTAAAAAAAGAATATATGTATTTTTTAAATTTATGCGTGCAAAAATAAATATATATTTTTAAATTATTTTTTTCCCGCATGATTTTTATTTTTTACTTTTCAGCAATAAAATTCTATTTCCTTCACGTGCAAATGATTTATTCTCCTGAGGAATAAATGATTTTTACAAAGAATTATACATAACCGACAGTTGAACTATTTTCAAGGTTCATCCAATTACTCAAGCAGAAATAATCCGACTTCTTCCGCTGTTAATGAGTTTAATTCTAAATCCTTCCTAATACCCTTTATGGACGACCAAGAGCTTAATGACTTCAAAAGTAATTTCTTAAGTAATAACTAGGATTCGGTTATCATGAAGGATTGGAAGATTATAGGGCAGACACCCGCGGAAAAAATCATTGGTATTTCCCATTCCATCAAAGTTTGGTAATTATTTCAATCTTCACTTTCAATTTCTTATTCCGTAACCTTTTAGATTCAACAAAAAGTATGGAGATAAAGATTTAACACTTTTAAGTTCTGCGGTAAATAGTGTTTTATTTCTTTTGGTTGAAAATATGACCCTTTTAGAATGGAAAGTTCAGAATAGTTTTGTTTTCGAGAAGGTGATGTGAAACTTGATGCATGATATGTAGATGTAAAAATTTATTCGAGAAAATAAACAATAGAACCGTTTTTTTATTATTACGTTTTTGAAACATATTTCTTAAAACTTTTATTTGTTTAGCAATGACAGTGCTTATAGCGAAATTAATCCTACTTCGAAGAAACAAGAAATGTTATCTTATTCATGAAAAAATTATGAATACTTTCACACAGGTTTTTAACGTATGTGTTTTTATGTGTTGAATTTTTTTTTTATCAATAAAGCAAAATCCTTTGATAATAATTGGTTGTATAATTAAAGAGAGAAAAATTGTGTTAAGATACAGTAGCAAAAAAGTGTTCGTACACTTGCAATTTTCTATAAAATTTAATGTTTTCGACAAATAAAAATTAATATATCGAATTTTATTTCTTATAATATCTGCAACCTGTTCTTTTTGAAAAACATAATCAGATTTTAAAAACATAGAACAACTATTGTTTAAAAAAATTAATAATCAAAAAACTACTGAAAAATTGTGGCATATAAGTACTCTTAAAATAAATCTCAAAAAAGTTTTAACTATTGTATTTTTTCTTAATTTAGTAGCGACCACAACAACTTTTAAACGTCTTGGTATAGAATTTTATTAGTTTTTTGTAATATCTGCATCGATATTCCTACATTCTTTCTTAATCATTGTTTTTACTTCACATTTTGTTTTTATGTCATGTTTTCTTATTTTAAATTCAAATTCTTACCAAATACGTTGTACTGGTCTTAAATCAGGTGATTGAGGAGGTGTTTTAAGAATTTTGGGACAGTAATAGACACACCAGAGGTGTACGCCGAGAGCAGTGCGCTTAGGGTCAATAATTTGTTAAAAAATGAAGTCGCGTCTCCTACATCCAAATTTTGTGCGGTAATTTAAAATTATTCCTTAAAATATGTAAATAAAGCTCATGATTCACAATACTCTCAAACAAAGCGAAATCACCTAATACTGACTCTGGTTTACAAGAACACCTCCACCATACTTTTGGATACAGGAACCTCAAAGCCATTACAAAAGCTACATTCAAAAATCAGAAATCAGCCTCAAGAAAATTGATAACAAGAACATTCGTGTCTTAGGACATGTTTCGGGAGGAATAGGGCAAAATGTTTTTGCGATAACCAGAGTTTACCGAGGGAAAAAAGTGGGAAGTGCGCCAATTTGAATTTGGAATTATTTATTTAGTTCCTGCACTAAAAATTCTCTGTGTTTAAATGTCATAAGATAACTATAGCTTCATTTCCAAATTATTTTGTAGTCCTTTAAGAATTAATGCGAAATCATTGACTTCTTTTGAGTTCAAAATTCAGGGGCGTAGCTACCACCGTATCAACCATATTAATGATACGGGGCTCCAACATGTGTAACTACAGTCCCACTAACAGGGCTCTCATATTTTAAAAAAGGGCCCCGAAGGAATTTTGCTACAGGGCCCCCTCAGAGCTAGCTACGCCAGAGCAAAAATTACTTCATTAAAAAAAAAAGTCAGTCTTAAGAGTGCGTAACTCAAACTAAGAAATAAACTTGAAAATAAAAAGGAAAATATATTTTTGTAATACTTTAATGAATTAAGTGCTCGAAGTTTGCCATCTAACTTCTTTTAAATCAAACGAAAATGTAACCTAACCAAAGAAATGCTAAAAAGCTATGCGAGAAATAAATTTAGCAAGTCAACTCACTTTTATAAAGATGCATTCATGTTGAAGGTAAGTACTTGGACAACTTAATTCATTAAAATATTACAAAAAATTTTTCCATTTTATTTTTAAGTTTATCATTTAGTTTCACACTGAAGATTGAATTTCTGGAAAGGAAGCCACTTTATAAAAAAAAAAATGTCAGTAATCGTCATGGATAGAAAAGAAGCAAGCGTTGTTCCGTTTTGAAGTCTTATCTAAATGGGTAATTTTTTTCAAAAAACGGTAGTATGTATATAATGTTTTTCTTTTTATAGAGAAGTGGCATTTTCTCAAACCGACTCATACTACGCTATTTTAACTTAAAAAAATTCTGGTTACAGTACCTAAAGATGTTATAAAAGATATCAGTCAGGGCCGGCTCTAGCAATTTTGCAGCCCCGGACAGAAATGAAAAATGCCGCCCCACTCCCCAAAGTAAAAAAAAAAAAAAAAAAAAACTATTTTTTTAAAAAAGTCAAAATTGTTCATAAATGCACACCTATAAAACTTGAATATTCCTTGCGAAGAAAAATAGAGCTGACAGTCCATTTATATATATATATATATATATATATATATATATAAATTAAAAACTAAAACATAAAAAATTACAACTGTTTTTTTTTCTGACTTTTAATTCTGAGAAATTTCTGATCAAGTTGTTCAGCTATTTCATGTTCGATAGCCAATGTAGCTGGGCCTTTTAATCTATCTTTAGAATTTGTGAACTGTAAGAAATTTTTTATTAATTTTAATTTTGAGAAACTAATATCTACACTTGCCAAACTTATTAGCAAAGCATGTAAAATAAATGCAATAGCAAGATTTGGAGCAAATTCTAAAACAAATAAATTTTAAAACTTCAACTGACTTTTCCCCCCTTTTCTTTGCCTGCTAAAGCTGAAACTGACATCTCATCTGCTCAACCAAGTGCGTTTACATCCAATGATTCTCCATCGGTCAACATCATTTCTAAATTTTTACAGTTTTTAATTAAGGGTATCTCTTAAATTATATATATTGTACAAAAATGAAAACACAATTACTGTCAGTACTCATTAAATTAAATCTGCATTCCAAAGCATTAACTGCTTCGTCCAATGTAAAAAAATAAAACTCTTGAATTTTAATTTAGGATATTCCATCGGATCATCTTGTGCTTCATAATTAAAATTTACATTTTTCCGTCGAACACTGTGACGTGGTTGCGTCACCTCAAAGTCAGCAGAGATATCAGTCTCGACGGCCAGTTCTTTTGCATCACAGTGCATTTTATCAAAAGTCACACCCTTAAAAAAAATCTTTACAATTTATTGAAAGTTCCATAGTAGATGGTAGATCGTAATATTTTGTTTGCAATAGCTTGCTTATTGGATTTTAATGTAATTAAAGATTTTATACCAAATAATGAGGACCATAGGAACTTGAATTGTTAAGTAGATTTTAATAATCCAGATGCCTCATCTCTTATAGAGTTGTCAATTTTTAGCATTATTATAAAATCTATGCATCATAAAAGCCTCCCAATTGATAACTTAAGGGTTTAATAGCCTCTATTCAGCTTTCCCAGCTATTTACACTAAGTGGCCTTAAAGTTTTATGCCTTTTATACATTTTAATAATATAACCCAACGAAAAGTTGATGAAAAAAATAAATTTTTTGAACTATATTAAAAAAAGTAGGCTTCTAAGGATGCTTTACCATGTCATTAGCGACCAAATTTAAAGAGTGGTTACTACAGGCCACATAGAATGTTTGCGGATTTAACGTTTTTATTTTAAATTGAGCCCCTGATTTCTCGCCTTTCATATTCACTCCGTTATTGTAGGCCTGCCCCCGCATATCTAGCCATAATTTTTTTTTAAGTTTCTCAACTATTAAATTTGAAAGTTCTCTTCCAGTTAATCTTTCAACTGGAAGGAAACAAAAAAAACTCGCATTAGTTTTAACGATAACTTCGCTAGAATTAGATTTCTCAATACAAGTATACCTTACCATAAATGTCATTTGTTCGATCTTGCTGACATCAGGGGCGCAATCTAAAATTATCGAATAATATTTAGCTTGTTTTATTTTATGAACAATGTATTATTTAAAATTCTCATATAAAAGAGAAATTACCTCGTTCTGAATATTTTTTCCTAGATTGTGTACTTTAAAATTTTCAAGAACAAAAAAAAAGTATTTTTAAAATTTGGTCTAAATGCCGCCCCGGACATGGATCCGGTTTGTCCGGCCCTAGAGCCGCCCCTGTATCAGTTTTCCTCATTTTTAAAAATAGGCTTGTGTGTTATCACTTAACCTAGTGATATAGAATTTGTTATTTCCCCCAAAACTGTGATAGGACTCCCTCTTTCACCCTGTGCCCGCTTGACGTTGAGTTTCGGGACACCTTCAATGGCGTTAAGTACACCCCCGCATTGCGAAGGGGGCAGGGTTTTAAGGATCCCAAATCCTAATTGACGCCAAGTATTGGAACTTTGCAGGGGGGTGGGGCAAAAAGTTGGGTAAAAGAAGGTCAGGTTGATATGAACCAAATTTTTGAGTGTAAATGTATAATTAATAAATTATCATTGAAGGCCAGAAATAAAAGGCCATTATAAAGGAAATCAGAATTTAATGAAGTTGGATAATCATAATTGATTATCATCTAATTGACAATCTATATTTGATAATTAGATTTTAAATGAAAAAAATGTATGTCGGACAGGCAAATATTAATCGTATGTATAATATACAGAATTGTTTTTCTTAGCATTTTCACTTGTTCTTGAAAATATAATATTTTGTATTTAGGTAGGAACTAATTTGTAATTGGTACGCTACTCGCTACAAGCCTATTTGAAACTATTCAAATTGCGCCAAATAGCCCTTGGACGGAAAATAGTTTTTTTTTTATCTAAGGGCCAGCACTAATAAAACAGGTTACAGTAAATTTTTTATAAAAAGTAACAAATTTGATAAAACAAGTGAAGACTGTATAATTACTACCTTAAAAAAATGTAAAATCTGAAATAAGAAGAATGTACTTATCTTTTCTATGTAAAAGGGAGCTGAAGTGTTTAAGTACTACGATGAAGAAATTCGATATGAGGAATTTTAAAATGCCAAAAGAAAAAAAAATCTAATAAAAAAAGAATGTAGTAAAAAATTTAAAAAAAAATAGTTTGAAGTCGAGAGAAGAATTAAGCACTAAAAAAGACGATAAAATATTGTAGATTGGGAGAAAAATTTAAAAATAATTTATAATAAGTGTAACAGCAAAAATCTACAACTTGCTACTATTAAAAAAAATAATCCTACCTGACAGATTGATTTTTTTTATTTGAATAAGATTCCCACAATAAAAAATTCATTTATCTAATATATTACTTTTTTAAGAAACAAATCTTATTACTTCACCACATTTATCGCATTTCCAAAAGACCGAAATCTGAAAAATCCTACGTTTAAAAAAGAAAGAAATTCTATCCCTTAGAAATAATATTGACAAAACAGGTATAAATTTGGTAAACCTATCAGTCCGTAATAATTAAATGCTGAAACCTCATACTATTTAACAAAGTGATCCTGGTACTCACCAATAGTCTATTTTTGAAATATTCATTCTACCACAGAAATAAATCACAAAAATAGAACTTGAAACTGAAACAATTTCGTCCAGTATAGAAATACTATAATTTGTTTTTAAAAAAAAATCAAATCGCTTGAAATTAGGAGAGTTACCCCAAAATAAAATAAACCGATGAAGAATAATGATCATATACGTAAACATTATAGTTAACACAGTATCAAATGATAAAAATCGAGGTAACCATATTATAGTGTTGTCGTCCAACTTGGCGAAAATTTGAAGCAATTTGGAGGGATTTCCAATTTTTTTTTACATTTATACACAGAGTACATATAATGAACTAAAATCTTTTTAAACTAAATAGTGCTTAATTTTTTAAAAATAATTTTACGTATAAAAAAGTGTAACTGCCGCTTGCGTCATTACTTGGGGTAACCAAAAGTAATTAATAGAATCTCGGGGTAAATTAATATATTTAATGATACAAGATAGCACAGTTACAAAGAACAGACACTTAGACAATTACAAGACAAACATTTAGAGAAAATAAGTGAAAATAAGTAAAGTTTACATAGTCCAGGATTGGACATCGAAAATGGGGACACACGCTTGTCCAGATCCAAACTCTCTCTGACGATACTACAGTGTTTCGTGCAGTCACACTTCCGGTCCAAGACAATACTGTAATGGCGGCACCTACATTTCGGTCTTGGATGCGTTACAAAAGGAAAAAATAAATAAATAAATAAAAACTATAAAGTTCTAGAAATTTTTTTCGATGAAATTATCTAGGTATTTCATTAAATAATTCATTAATTGTGTTTTGTACATTTTTTATACATGCGTGTAAAATATATTTTATACATTTATGTAACGTATTTAAAAAAAACGTATCTAAAAGGAAGTATGTATTACGAGATATTAAAATTCACGTCTGTTCTACTAAAAAGAAACTTTTGAGCTATGAAAAAACTTATTGTTGCAGTTTTAGAGAATTGCTAAATTATCATTACTAGGCATTCAAAACTTCTATTTAAGAGGGATATTAACATCTCACAGCCTTCAATAACTCAAAGTCTTTTACTTATAAATATGATGATGAAATCGTAGAAGATACCATTTCTGATGCCATCATAAACTGTCTACAAATAACTGAAAACCGAGTACGAACACAGTACTGTACGACTACATACCGATTATATAAAAACTTTATTTTTCCCTGTCTTCGGTCACCGTTCCAACTTAGGATTTTTACGCCTTTGAAGAATTAACATAGCTTTTACTCTGTCTATGGAAACTGTCCCGATTCGGAAGCTCTAGTTTTTTATTGTGTCCAGATAGCTTCAGCCTGTCTTCGGGCACTGTTTCCACTTACGACGCTGACGCATAACTTTGTCTTTGATCACCGTTTCCCCTAGGAAGCTAACGCGTGTCTTTACCCTGTCTTTGGACACAGTTTTCACTTAGGAACCTGACACGTAGCCTTACCCTGTCTACTGACATCGTCTTCGCTTTGGAAGCTGACGTTTTTATTGGATCGACACAGCTATAACTTGTCTTTATTTATCGTTTCCACTTACGAAGCTGACGGTTTTATTATGACAACATAGATTTACCCTGTCTTTCGATACCGTTTTGGATTGCGAATGAATTATTGCAGTATTTTGTTCTCATTTTATTGAAAATAATATGCTTATCTTTCAGTAAATAAAGTGTAAGGATTCGCTGCAATAACTCCGTTTGATAAAAAAAGAATTTAGTGTTAGTATTTTGTAATTTTCCCTTTTTTTATGTTTTAAATTACTTTTGAATAATAATTCACCAGTTATATATATGTGGGAATCTAACCAAAATCTTCCGAAAAAATTAGATTCTTCAGATAGCGGGTTTTTTTTTATTTGGCGGGGCGTCTAAAGGTTTTTACGATGCATGGGTTAAATTTGAAAAATAGAATAGACAACATAGTTTAAAGAAACTAAACAATTTATTACGAGCTATAGGAAAGTATTTACATGGGGAACATTTACAAAAAGGAAATTAGAACATGCAGACATTTAAAAATGTAGGAACATTTAAAGGCAGACATTAATATAGAAACATTAATATAGGAAAGATAGATAGTCAGTCCCTTCTAGGAGCACGTTAGAAATTAAGTAAAACTCATTATGCGATATGCAGGTGACTTACCGCCACTTGTGGCGAAAGGAGCGCGGACGCGCTGATACGATGCTTCCTAGTCGATGGTTAGTGGGCCTCTGACGAAAACATTCGCGTTAGCGTTTTAATAAGCACGCTAGATGGCGTTGCTGTGGAATGCTGTTTTGACTAACATTGCCGTCCTCTTCAAAGGGATGATCTAACCTTTTACAAAAAGAAAAAGTTCTATGGGATATCCTACATATATATATATATATATTAATTTCCTTAGTTATAATAAATATTTGTTTCACCAAAATGTTATCTTTAAAAATGGCTTAAGTATCATTTTTTAAATATTTTTTTCTTCTTCAATTTTAAAATCAGTTTATGTATACTTCTTAAGTCAAACATATTGTTAATCCAAATAAAAATTTCTTTCGTATTTATTTTTTAAAATAATTTAATAGAAAAACTTAATCAACTTTCTTTCAACTTTGGAAATCTAACTTGAATATCTTGAAGTAAATTTAATACAACAGGTATTTTCACACATCCAAGAAAAATTTATACAACCATGCTCAGCAGCAAAATCAAGAATATAAAAAACAGTTTAAAACTGTGTCCTAAAATGAAATTTATAAAAAACCTTTTTAAACAAAATATACTTGAAATTTTATTCATATGGTGGCGAATAGAATTGATCAAGCCCTTCAAAAATTTGTAAAATAGCAAAAGCGACATTACTTTATAAATTGCATTTAAGTCTACTTAATAAAATCTATTTTTTATTATTAAAGTTCATAAAAAATAAAATGTAAATTAAAAGGGAAAAAGTGTCATAATGGTAATAGAAGACAAAGTTTTTGAATTTTTATCCTTTTTAAAGGAATTTATCAAATATCAATATACTTAAAAGTTTTTTTTTTAATTAAAAAAATCTTTTGCATTTAGTTGATGTTTAAACTATCGTTTGGCATAATTTTGTTTGTTTACAAGTAGAAAATATATTCTGCTTTTTAAAGAAAAGAAACAACAAATGTATTTCGAAACCTAATTATTTTTATCACAACAGTCGTATTACATCTGCTAAATTAGAAGTTTTCACTAGCTGGATTGCTTCCTGTTTTTTTTAAAAAGACCATGGAATATTTGTTTTTAAGATCCAACTAAAAAGTTTTTAGCTTTTTCTATGATCCTAGAGCTTCAGAGAGAAAAATAGGATTTATAACTAGGGAAAACTATTCCGTCCGGCAAAGCTAATTCGACGAGAGAAAAGATTTTTAGTTAAAAGAGACGCGAGAAATATAAATTTTCGCTCTGTTCAAGTAGCCATAAAATCCAATCAATTGTTTCCCTCTTTAATTTCACCTGAAACTATTTGGTTTAATTTGTGAGTTATAGAATTAAAAAATAGAGATTTAGATTATCTAAGTCAATGATAAAGCAGCTAATATTTTTTTTTTTTGGAATATGTTATTTGTAGATGAGAGGCCATTTCTCATTTTTGATTCTGATAAGCATAAAAAAAATGTAGAAAGGAGAAAAATGAAACTCGGTCATAACAACTTATTTGGAATAGTGAATCACAGTAGTAAAACGAATAAAGAATGCATTAAAGGAGAATTTAAATGATAAATTTTATAAACGCAAGAAAATTAAATTCTAGACTATTTGCTTGATTGTGGGAAGAATCATTCAGAAACCATAGAACCCCGTTTATACATTCGTAATTCAGATTATTGTTTAATAACTATGCGATAAAATATGGCTGCAAAGTTTACCTTATTTAGCAGACATGTTGGCTATTCTAAATGAAGTTAGTATATCCATTCAAAAATTGAATGTACGTATAAAAATTAAAGAAAAAATTAATGCATTGGTTTGAAAATAGCTTATGATCATCATAACTCGAGCAGAATGACGGGTAATATTTTGAAACACTAACCAATTTTCTAATGATTGTAATAAATTAAATATAAATGAATTTAATTTAAAGGACCGAGTTAAAACTTTTATATGAATCACAATTTTTTCAATAAATATCGATAAGAGAGTATTTTTTGGAAGAGAAAACTTGACACAGAGGGAAAAAAGTCATTTCAAGTACTATGATAAATAAGAAAATATCAATATGTTTAACGTTAAAATCTAAACGTAAGCTAGAACAACTCCAAACTTTTTAATTGCAAATTCATTCAGAATATATATATTCAGAAGAGATTTTCACTTACTTATAAACATTTTAATTGCATTCGGGACGATGACTTAAAGTGGAAATTTTTTTCTCAAAGTAGTTGGCACCAAAAGCAAAATATAGGATCAAATTAAATGCAGAGTATGAAATGTGACTACAGACAACTTCAACAGACCTAGATTTTGATAGTTTACGCTAAAAAATTCAAGCCCACACACATACACACACACATACACACAGACATATATATATATATATATATATATATAATATATCAGTCAGTAAATATAATACAATGGAAAGTGACATCTGGAGCACGAATCAATGCTATTAATGAGTAAATTACAATAATTTTAAGTTAAAACATTATAGCAAGAACTACAGTAACTTTCTTTAACCGTCTTTATGTAAAATACATATTACATGTTGGTCTACTTCAAATATTATTATGATATAATCTTTTAAGGGTGGGATATGTTCCCTCAAAATACCTAACATTTTTATGGATTCAATTAGTTGACAAAGTTTGAAGACCACTGGTCCTATAGATCCGGAGAACACGTGATGAGTGATTGAATCACTTTCCATCTATATACGAGTATAAATACAGATAAAGATATATATCCCTCTCAAGACCTGCTAGCTGCCTCAAAGTGGCGAGAGGGTGTACCTGGATGGAATGGGCGATGTACATCGGAAGTATATACTCCTGGTAGGGTCACCCTAGATGTGAAGGCCATTCCATTATGTCCAGCTACAGTTAGCAGGCACTAGGGGCTAAGTCAGTCTTCTCCCTTTGGTGCCTCAGGTCCTTGGATCAATTGAAAAGCTGCTCATTTCCCATTACTATGCAGAGTCTGGAGACAAAAATTGATTGCTAAACTTTATGACATTTTTGGTATTAGGGGTAAAATTCTGCCTTGGATCTCAGATTTTTTACAAAATAGATCAATAAGAGTAAAATATAAAAATACGTTGTCTGATCCTTTTGGATTGAGACATGGCCTTCCACAGGGTTCAGTCCTAAGCCCGATACTGTTCTCTTTATATGTTTCTGGTATTGAAGAGGTAATCAATAAGTATAGTAATGTTGGTCTCTTTGCCGATGATATCATCATTTGGTATTCAGATTCTGACATTAAGAAAATAGAGACTAATTTAAATTCTGCTCTTTCTGCGGTCTGTATCTTTGCTGAACAGCACAAAATGATTTTTAATACCTCTAAGTCAAAAATTACCTTTTTTTACCACCAACAGACATCTTTATAACTATAAACCAACTGTTTTCATGAATAGAAGTCAATTAAATTACAAAAATAATGCAAAATATCTGGGTTGCATTCTGGACCAGGAGATATTGAGTAACAGACATATAGAGGCTAAAGTAGCCAAAAGCAGAAAAAGACTTAACAGTCTCAAATATATTTCCGGGCGTGATTGGGGCGCAGACGCCAATACCCTGAGAACAACCTACATATCACTAATCAGGCCAATTTTGGAATATGGCTTTCAAGTTTATTTTTGTGCTTCTGAAGCTAACTTAAATAAGTTTGAACGAGTGCAACTGAGTGCCGCAAGAATAATTACTGGCCTTCGTAATAGCTGCCCTAATAATATTGTTCTGTATGAGAGTGATTTACCGCCTCTTTCTATGAGAAGAAGTTATAGCCTGGTAAAATATTACAATAAGCTATCTAGCTACAATGCCCAGCACAGAACTTCGGCCTATCTCCATTCTTGGATCAATAACAGGCGATTAAAGAAACATAGCCCTTTTCTTTGGCTGTTGATATGGGTCCGTTTTCTGGTAATGTTGAACCTCACTCCTTAAAGCCATTATCCCATTTTAAGTTCGACTCTGATCGCATACATTTCCAGACTGAGCTAATGACCAGGGTGTGTAAAAGGTCTTATGTACCAGAATTTACTAGACAGGTTGCTCTAGAGACAATTGACGGCATCCCTCATGCGGCATTAAAAGTCTGTACTGATGGCAGCATGGGTGACGGTGGTATTTCTGGAATCGGAGTGCACATTGAGACACCTGATACTACATTTGACAGCAAGATTAGGAATATTAACTACTGCTCTGTTTTTAGATCTGAACTTATTGCAATTTATAGGGGTTTGCAATTTATTGACACAGCTTCTGACCTTGTCTTCAGGTACATTTGGATTTTAACAGACAGCCGTGCTTATATACAGCACCTTTCTCGTTGGACCACTGTTGGGGATATGACAAGTCTAAATATTCTGGATGTTCTGGTTCGACTTTCTTCTAGACACTGTATATATTTTCAATGGGTTCTCTCCCATATTGGATTGAATGGTAACGAGATAGCCGATAGTTTGGACAAGTCTGCACTGCTGACACTTTGATGGGTGCCACTTGTATAACTTTTGCTGAACTCTCTCTATTAAAAGGTTAGAATTGAATGCAATTTGGTGAATACCCTCTGCTCACCCTTGGTATTTTGTGAACAAACCTGGTTGGTGTCACCAACTTAATATTCCTAGGTATCAGCAGATGGCTCTCTCGCGGTTTTTTAGTGGCCACATCAAGTCTCTGACTTTTCAACAGGGCTGGAAAGTCTTCCCAGAATGCCCTAGGTGCGAGGCTGATCAGGCCTCTCCCAGTCATATTCTGAATTGCTTGAGTTTTTCATATGACGAGGTTTTAGAAAATATTATCTTATTTCTGGATTTTTTTGGAGATTTTTAGTTTTATGGAGATGGTGTAGCTGAGCTACACCATCTGGGATAAGAAACAACAACAACAGATATATTAAAGAGATTTAGATATAGATATGGATTATATATATGTATGCATATACACTGATGTTTTAAGATATGCAACAGCATGTAGGAATCATCAGAATTAAATGAACTTTGCAGCAAATATCAATTATAGGATGTTACGTAAAATAGTAAAATTTCAGAGTCACCGCGCATTCGTGGCGTGGGCAGTTCCCTCTTAACTGATGTTGAAAGCGTATAAATAGAGGGTTGTAGCGGGACGTTGAAAATAGTTTATGATTATTTGATGGTGGCAAACGTTTAGAGAGACCTAAGTATGCCTCCACGATGAAATAAGGAGAAATTCCAACAACTTACGGAGTTTTAACGGGGATTATCGCCTTCGAGAAGGAGGATTTTCCTATCATGCAATAGAAGCTCATGTGCAGCGGAACAATTCCGCAGTGATGAGAATTTGGAAGCAGTGGATCGACGAGCATCGAACAACTCAAAAACTGGCAGTGGACGACGGAAGGTGACGTCAGCGCACGACGATCGACACCTTCTCCTAATGGAGGTAAATGACCGCACGGCTTCCTCCAGTCAGTTAGAAGCATGTTGGTCTACTGCTATAGGTGTACTAATGTCGGCTTCGTCAATTCGTAGACGTCTGCTGCACCGGGGATTGCGTGAAAGGGTATCTTTATACATCAAACCTTATACCTTCCCGGCAAACCATCGATGGCTGCGTCTGCAATGGGCTCATGAGCATAGAGCTTGGCAAGCTGATTAGCACCAAGTTGTCTTTTCAGATGAATCACGCTTCAATTTGTGGGACCATGATGGCCGCATTCGGGTTAGACGCTATGACGGTGAACGCTGCCTTCCAGAGTGCGTTATCGAACGACATAGTGGCCTAACACCCGGAGTTATGGTTTGGGGGTGCGATTTCGTATCATGGACGATCCCATTTGTAACGAATTGAGGGTAATCTCAATAGCAACAGGTACGTCCTTGAAGTGCTACAGCCCGAAGTCGTTCCCTTTCTTCAAGGCATCCTTGGAGCTATCTTTCAGCAGGATAATGCACGCCCACATGTTTCAAAGACTGTTTGAGACTTCGGTTCAGCCCAACACATGCAACTTTTTCTTTGGCCAGCTTATTCGCCGGATATGTCGCCTATTGAGCACGTGGGGGATTTGGTTGTTTGGCGTCTCACTCGTGATCCGCGTCCTTCAGCTTCAAAAGACGAACTCTTGCTGCGCATACAAGCAATATGGAATGGATTAAATTCATGACGGTCACATGATAATATAAACACGTGTTCTACATTGAATTCAAAACGGACAATAAACTAGCTCGTACTTTTTATTCTATTTGTAAAACTTAGGTAATATTTCAAATTGCATAATTGGGTAAAGATGCTCAAGAGTTATAAAAAGAAATTTCTGCAAAAAGATTTTAAAATTAAAGAAAAAAAAAGTCTTGTTTTATACAAGTTCTTTTAAATAAAGTGACAAATATTAATTAAAAAAAAACAGTTTCTGTAAAAAGCGTAATTTGGCAACAACGAAGTACATGAACTGATTTGCTGAAAATAGATAATTGCATTTATCGTGACTATGACGTCACATGTGTTTTTGAACTTGATTAGCTAAAAACACGTGGTTTAAAATTATCATGTGATTATAACGTTACATGAATTTAGTCAATTCTCTTCCAGAAGCAGACATTCAAAATCCGTTTGACTCCATGCCACGTCGTATAGCAGCACTTTTTGCAGCGCGTGGTGACTACACCGAATACTGATTTCGGACACTTAATATTGTTTTTTGCTTTGACAATTTCGTCATTTATTTGTACTAATACAAGTCGTTTGTGCATTAAATTTCATTTAATTCTGATGATTCCTTCATGCTGTTGCATTTTTTACAAACAGCAGTATATATAGTCTACTGAGTCGCATAGAATGTTTGTACAGTTGAGTCCCAAAAATTCACACTCGATAAACCGGTGATCTGGATAATTCGGCCACATCCTTGCAGGTCGAAAAAATTTCACATGCAGACCTGTTCAAGGTCCGCGTATAATTTATTTCTGTTGTTGCAGTTAATGAGTTAATGACGGAAAAGGCTGAAGACGCTAGCGTTGACGACACCGTACAAGCTCCTAAGATAGTAAGGGACTACAGATAGTCAAAACAGCCCTTCAGCATTTTGAACAACAAGGTGCGTCGGTAATGGACTAAATGTTCCTTCGTCGCCTTCGTGATGTAACAGCAAAACGCATAGTGCAGTAAGGAAGACAACATGGCATTACGCATTTCTTTTTAAAAAAAGTAGCCAGTTTTGGCAAAGTCTGCTACTTAATTTTCATTATAGACAGCTTTATGCTTTCATAAAAAGAGTTTTTTTCTGAGATGTGTCTGATCAGGTAAATTATTGTATACTACTATGCATTCATTAACTTTCATTTTCATGTAGTACGGGCTCTTTGTGCCTCTATAAAGTATAAACTTTTCCTTTGTTTAAGGGTATTTGGGCAGTTTATTTTCTGTTGTATTCTCAAAAGAAAACAATACATACAATTGCAGTACAATATTTTCTGAGGAAACACTCAAACTTTTTCTATTTTAATCCCATACTCGATAGCCTGATACACAAACTTGACCACCCTTCGGTCTACATTAAACGAGTTTTCGAGGCTCTACTATACCATCAGAATAGTTCAACCATTCTTATACCCCCCCCCATCAGATTTTATATACAATTTAATCTTTGTAATTTAAAATTTATCTAATTTTGCGATCTTGTGTGGTATGTAGATTTCCACTTGAATATAAAACTATATATACGATTTCATAATCTTAAAGTGTATTTTATGATATAATTATCAGAAATCACACAAGAGATTTTCGAATTTTTTTCCAAGAAAAAAAATTGAATAAAATGTATAATTATAGAACAGTTTTAGTACTTTTCCTTCATGCTTC
Organism: Trichonephila clavata; assembly: GCA_019973975.1. Taxonomy (NCBI): domain Eukaryota; kingdom Metazoa; phylum Arthropoda; class Arachnida; order Araneae; family Nephilidae; genus Trichonephila; species Trichonephila clavata. Next base: position 17,725 of record BMAO01001891.1, read on the forward strand.
TCTCATATCTATATGCTCGAATTCTTGTAGAAAA
>BMAO01001892.1:0-19111 GCA_019973975.1 Trichonephila clavata
GGTTCAGGACTGCAATACTTGATCACGAACAGCTATTTTTTGAGACTGTAGAACAACAAGTTATATTACATAACATAATGGACTTATTACGTCATTCTCTTCTCCAGTTCTTAAAAAGAGAGGCCTTTTGTCAAGATACCATTACGTTTTTGGACCATTAGAATGAATTTCAATAAAAGTTAGTCATTTTATTTTTAAATTCCCTCATTGTACATAAAAGAGAAAAAACAGTGCTGTGTTTTGTTCTGAGCATTGCAATCTCGTTAGGCATTGGTTAAATTTTAGTACAGGCTAGTTTATTCAAGTAAAATTTGCATGTCTTAGAATATAAGTATTTTGAGAGGTGAGGGGAGAAAAACCTCTAAAGCCGACTACTTGTACAATTTTAACAAATTTTTTTCTAAGCATTATACGATTATCTGTCAATTAACATAATAAAAAAAACATTTTAGAAAGTATTTCTTTGTAGCCAGATACATCGATATTTAATTTTAGAAAGATTAATAAGAAATTAAATCAAATTCTCATCATCAATTTTTTATTTCAGCTCTGGATTTCTGGCGGAAAGAAAAGTTAAAAGTTGGCAAAGTAAGAGAAGAATAGGTTTAATAACAAATAATAATGCACATGTAATGAAAATAGGACCTTGCAAAGGCTTATATTATCTTTAGAATATTCAAACTTTGCTCATGTTTTTCCTTTTATTTTAAATTCCTATTGTTTTTTGGAAAATGACCGATACATTTATTTGGATCATGATCTTATTGAGACAGAAACAAGAAAGAACGAGGCCTTCTGCTGAGATCCTGGGTGATGGCTTAGTTGGTCCTTCTCTTCAAAACGTCCGCATTTTAAGCACATGTTTCAAATTTAAGGAACACATCTTTCTGTTTATTCTTCCAATAATATTGATCATTACTAAAAACATTACTATTCACAGGATATCCTATTTTATTCCGAATCGTCCGAAATATTTATAGATAGAACTAAATTAATCTTTCAAATATAGACAGATATTTAATGTTGCATTGTATTAATGCGTACGTAAAATAAAAACAATATTTGTTTTGTATCTTTAAATATTATTCTATTTTAGAAGAATCAAGTTCACAAAAGAGCACTAAGGACATTTAGGGAATTTATTGCAACTTCATTGATCAGTGTAATTATTGGACATTTGTTATATAATGAATGCAGCTCAGTATAATTTGAGGGAAATAAGATACTTTCATAGAATAATCCAATATTTGGATGATACAGTCATAGAAGTCTACGTGGGGTGTATTAAAATATATAAAATATTATTAATTTAGAATAAGTCTTCCTTTCTCATTTGCACATTGTTTAAGAAATCAATTAGTTAAAATGCGACAAATTTAATAGAAGTCTTTTGGAATGATTGCTTCAAAATAAACTTTTGCTTTCTCAAATTTGTGACAATTTGCATTATTCTACCACGTCGGAATCTAAGAAGAAATGTCGATAATAATTGAAAATCCTTGAAGTGCAGCGTTATTTAGTGTGCTACGAAAATAAGTAAACACCTATGAGCTTCACTTGACAAAAACATTTCCAAAGCAGAATTAAATATAAAAGACCTTGAATAAACTGCAGGATTACAGCAAGCAGAAAGTTTTTCATTTTTTATTTTGATGCAGTAGAAAATATATTTCATCTAGCTAACTATAAATACTTTTTTTAATATTTTGACGTAAAATGCAATTATGAAAGGCATACCGTGGAAAACTTGTATAATGAGACAGGGGCATTTAAAATCTGATTGTTGTTCCAATTGGTCTTCAAAATTTGGGAATATGGGACTTAAATGTTTCCATTCAAATTAAAAATTAATGTTTTTAAAAATTAGAGAGTATTTTTGGTTTCTGTACATTCCATACTTATTCAATTAGTTTTTGGGTAAATAGTAAATGTGCACAACGTAATTTTCTTTTTTTTTGTCACTGGATTTTGAACGAACTACAGCTTTACCAATATACGCATTTATTTTTTTCTGAAGTTTTGAGCGTATATTATGATTTAATTGAAAAGAAATGTGTGTTGATTTTTTCTTCTTCTTTTAGTTTGAACGCCTGACGGAACTGGGTGATGATATTTCAGAGAAGAAGGAATTGTCCCTTGACAATGTAAGTATACACTCTTTTCGTCGCAAGAGTAAAATTCAATCCTTAAATAGTATATTGTAAAACATTTATTCCTCACCCAGACGGAAAACTTATCTAAATTGTTTAGATAATATTTAATATTCGGATTCAAATGCATATTCTCAAGTTATGTCTTTTGCTATAAAAACCCTTTACAAATGTAAACTAGACGCAAATGAATGTAATCGAGGATATTTTCTTTTTTTCCGACGAAGGTGATTAATCAATAAATGCATTGAAACATATTTTTTAGGCCTAAATATAATTAATTTTCTAGACAACGGAAAGCTATCGGTTAATATACAATATTAGTTATCACTTTAAATTCAGTTCAATTCATTTAATTGTGAAATAAAATTCTTTAGTTTACTCAATTGGCTGATGTATTGGATAACCCACCTGACTTTAAAGACTCTCGTGGCGATTCAGTTAGAATTTATGATTCATGTGAACATCTTATTTTAGAAGAATCATACATTTTAACTTTTAGCATGTATCTAGGTTTGAGATGAAACTATTCTGTGAAACTGAAATTAAGGGTTATGCTTTAACTCAGGAAGTCGTCTCCTCATTTTTTCGGTCAATGTGTGAAATAACAAAATAATGAGCGTTTTACCTATAGAGTTAGGAAGTAGGGGTCTTTATGTTTATGAAGTTTAGCCACCGCTAGGCGGGTGTCGAGAAGTTCATCCATAAGGCGCACGGTGTCTCCTAGATGCATCACCTCATACTTAGCTTGAAGATGAATTAATCATTCTATGGGCATATTTGACATTAAAGCATAATATTATATATAAAATATTGATTTATATCAATATTACACTTTATGGTGTATATTTTCTACCAACACTTTTAATGTTTGTATAACCTTTAGCATTACCTACCTTTCGAAAAACATTGATTGTTACTGAAGTAATAAATAACAGATAAAAGTACTTATCTACATGTATCACCCATACATTCAATGGCCCTTAGGGTTTAAATATACAAAACAAAGCACCACAGATGTGTTAAAAGGGAAAGAGGGAAAAACAGGAATGCAGCCCAAAAAGTAAAAGAAAGTAGCTTCTAGTATCAAATCATGTATAGAAAAAAGAAAAGAAAAACTTAAGAAAATTTTAAAACTTTCTTTGGTATCCATCTCAATAAACGAAAAGAACTAAATTTATAAAATATAATAATAAATATACTCAACAACAAAAGCATTTTTTATTATTTAATTTTGACAAAAACGTGACTCCGTTAAGTGCATTCGTGTGTTACACACGCCATAGTATAATATTCCAGATTTCATCAGATTTATAATATAATTCTTTTCGTTCTTTATTTTGAACAGAGCGTTCAACATCAGATATTTCTTCAATCCTGAGTTGTAATGAACGAGACATTTGAGTTTTATTCTCAGGCAGTCTTCGCAGATGACGTCTTCGAGTGGCATATCTCAGATGCATCTCAATTCTCAGCAGAATAACCATATTAACCCCTTAACTTCAGAGAAAATGTTACGAAATTCATCCCCGCAATGCCGACATTTTCCCCACAGGAACGCGTTGTTAACCGGTTTATTGTGGGGAAATAAAACACATATTTTTCTACCTAAAAATTGTTCACTTTCATTTAAAAAAGTAAAAAAAGAAGAAAAGTATAAATTAGTAAAAGGAAAATAAGAAATTTAATCTCTAAGGTAGAATATAATTAAAAATAAATAATAACTTATTTGTTCTGGGTATATCCTGAAACATGGCTGAAAACATAAACCAGTGCATTCGTACAAAAAATTAAAAAGCTCCTATTACATGCAGCAAAATGAAAAATAGACTGCAAATGAAGAATAGAAAAGAGCACACTTAAATGAAAAAAAAAACAAGAAAAACTGCTCAGCTATGTTTTTCATCGTTCCTGGAATATGCCTTTTCAAATTCCTTTCCCACTTCTTCGAAACAATTTTTTTAAAAACACTGCTAGTATAATGTTATTGTATTCAAAAGCCGTGGGATTACTTTGAAACAGAGCGGCGCAATACAAAATGAGTATACAAGTCCGGGACGCTAAAAGCACCAGCTCAATAGGACGCGTATACACTCACTTAGGGGTTAAAGAAGATGCAAAATACTTATTTCGAGTTATTTTTAGTATAAAACTGAAAAATTAGATTCTATGTTACAGAAGAACAAGACATATACACTCCCTGAATTAAAGTGATGCTTCTGAAAAAAAACCTCCATAACATTTTTTTTACTCACAAAAACCGGTAAAGATTTTTAATTTATGAAAAATTAAATGATATTTTAATAAAGAATTAATATCAGATATCTTACTAAAAGTATTTTCGTATGGTATGTATTGAAAAACAAATCGTATATTTTCGAAAAATAATTTTACATCTTTCAGAAGACTAATATATAAGAAAATTAATTCATCTTATATTTATTTGAAGGAATTTGGTATGGAAGCGGGACCTTCCGGTTACCCGAACATAAAATATCCTACATTTGATCAGGAAGATTTTGAACTGATCAAAAATACATCTGAACACGAAAATCCCAAAACCGCAGCAACGCCAGATAACCGAAATATTTTTGCTATGATTAAGAAACGTTTGAAAAGGAAGAAAAAAGTAAGAGATACAATGTAATTTTTTTTCGGATTAAATTTTTTTTATTCACAATTATTTGTTATTGCATAGCAGGGGAGTAGCAACAGACCTATCAGCCGTATCAATTATACGAGGCCCCTAAAATCTATAGGGACTCCAACATTTTTAACTATAGTCTAATTAACAGGATTCTCATACATAAAAAAGGGCACACTAGCTAGGCCAGTGTTCAATAGTTTTATAAGAAAAAATCATTTTGTGTGTGTGTGTGTGAAACACATTTAAATTTTTAAAAAATTTAGTGAATTATTTTAAATTTAAATTGTAATTATTGATTATAATAAATTAAATTGCAATTAAAATGTAATTATTGTAATTAAATTTAATTTTAAATTGAATTATACAGTTCTGTTACAAATTTCAATTTATTTTGTTAATTTTGCTATTTTTGACATAATTCATGAATAGAATTGATAGTTTGCGATACATATCCGGGCACAAGAGTGTGTTTGAATGTGGGTATAATTGAGCGTCACGGTAATATTCGGCAACTGCGTTCATGTTAGAAAGGCATATTTTCAATCCAGTTTCAACACAATATTGTGTCCAACCTTTTTAGGATTGAAGGATACCAGTCTTTAAACAACAGAAATATTCATTGTCAACAAACATACTAAGTACTTTAATTCAGATCCAATCTAACGTGGTATAAACATATCCAAAGGAAACACACACAAAAAAAGTACTTAATTTCAAAAATATAATAAGCATACCAATTCCTTCAGCATAATTTTAACCCATTATTTACCCTAAAACACAATTCTTTTATTTTTTCAAAGACAAAATACATTAATATATTAACACGAAATGAAATATGAAAGGATAAACTGCTTTTAGTTTTTGTGTACTTAACACTATTCTTCGTAGAACATCCATAAGCGAGAGCGTTTTACCTGAAATGGCATTTTGGTATGCACGCCATGTGTTTACAAGATGACATTGTTCAACCATATAAGCACATAGTTGAACACAGACAACCAACAATTCTTTGACTTTATTCCACCATCTCATTGACCTTATTCCATCTACTCTTTGACTTTATTCCATCATTTCCTTAGCATATTCTATTCTGATACCGGCATAGGAATGATATTGTAATATACCATAGTTTTATTATTGGGATGCATATAATTATTTAGTCTTGCGCTTAACTGAGGAATTATAGAATCAGCTGAATGTTACATGAACATCTACATATTCATAACAAACACATCCACATAAAAATATTTCTTTCAATTGTTGTATAGTACCTACCAGAAAATTTACAATCCTGCCAAGTGCAAAATTAAAGAAAAATCGTCTAATTAATTCATATCCAACATTATGCTAATTATTCAATCAAGATATCAGTCATTGGCATGGCCAAGTAATTTTAGCGCGTTTTTCACATGTTGTATTTTACAATAATGCAAATAATGAACTTTTTACTAACATAAAGTAGTGTACTGTATCACTACTCTAAATGTACTACTACTGAGCTGAAAAGAAATAATGACACAAATCTGTATCAGCACTATAAAAAAGCAAACTAGCGAAATTCAGGAAAATTGTAGGGAAATTCAGGAAAACTATGGGGAAATTTAAATATGATTCAGCTCATCTAGGGCAGAAATGCGACCAAATGCCGAAAACCCGAGGTCAATTGGTTGCTTATTGGCTGAGAAAAGGTACGACAAAATATGGACGAAGATGAAATTTGCGTTCTAATATTCTTTGTTCCACTACGTGAAAAACACGCTAAAAATTTTGAGTTTGTAACTTTTATAGTATTTAGTACAAAAATTTAGATACAACAAACAAAACTAAAAGTTACACTTCGTAGGTAAAACTAGGTAAAAAATATGTATTATGAAAAAAAAGCCAATTTCTACTTAGGCCAACAAAGAAAAATACTATTTTATTTTTTTATCAAATAATTACAATTAATACAAATAGTAAATACATATGACAGCATCACAATATTAAGTGGTAATTAAATTGTATAAACTATCATTGTATCATATTGCCATCCAAAACATCGAGTATGTAAAATTTCAGTTCATCTAAATACCTTAAAAAGTTATAAAAGAAAATATTTTAAAATTTTGTCCAAGTCGTTAACAATGAAGCCGTCGTCAATGTATTTGTAATTCTTAAAATAATTTGCTTTTGTTCAATTGTTATTAGTAATAATTAAATAAACCGTATTGTCGTCCAAAATAATCGTGTATATAAAATTTCAGCTCAAAAGAGTGCTTTAAAATGTTTTTCATTAAGGATCGAAAATTTAAACAAGATATATATATAGGGAGATTGTGAACTAATAGTAGGAATTGAACGAGCGTCCCAAATAAGGGACAGTTGTAAATAATATGAGAATAATGCTATGAATTTTTAAGTGATAAAAAATTTAGGTACATTCAAAAATTAAAAATTAGTTTTCGTACCAAATCTGAAAAAAATCCCCTTTTTCTCTTTTCTAGATTTTTAACTTTTACTGCTGCGATTTGTGCGGGAATTACTGCAGTTTCAGCTCGAAGGGATTCCGCAGTCACCGAGTGACAGTCCATAAAATCGGTGTACTGCAGGAACGGAATTGGGACCGTTTTGGACATCCCTTCGAGCCACTGGAAACTGAAATTCCACCACCATCTCAAATAAAGCCGGAAGACCTTGATGTAAGTATTCATCGCAATTTATTCTAAAACATGTTTCAGCATTTTTAGTATGGCAATTTTAGATTGGAGGTGATTTTAGACTGCTCTTACCAATGATTTGAGTGAAATTCTTGAAATTTTACTATTTTCTACATTGTATGTTTTGTGTATAAAATCATAATGAAAGTCTTATATTTATTTTTTTTTATTTCGGTAATTGTAACTTTTTGACTCCTCACGACGAATGGACTTTGACAATCAAAAAAGAAATCTTCCCATATGTGAAGTCAAAGGGCCGGTATTTTATAATCCGTAATTGTAGTTGCGAAAGGTTAATGTCATTTTGAAACCGTTAACAGACGAAATAAAACCTTCCATCAGTAAAAATAATTTCAAACTGATTATAAATAATGGTCTCATCAAAACTGTTGCAGTATCGAAATAGCTGAAATTCATGTTAAGTGTCAAAACCTCTTACAAATTTAAAACTAGCAAAGAAGGAACATTATTACTTGAGCATTAAACATTCACAAAAAGGTTTAAGATATACCTTGTTAACAAGAAAATTATTTTTAGATTTTTGCACTTTGAAAATACAATTTAAAAATTAAACAAAAATCCTGTTTAGCTTGAAATATTCATAAACAATTAATAATTGTTTCAATAACTTCAGGAGTTTGGGAAACAGGCAGAATTTTAAAAGTATTTTAGCCTTGGTGTGCAAAAAAAATGATTTTTTTATACAAATGTTTTTTTTAAACTTTATACTACCTTTTTATTTTTGAAAATTATAAACACTATCTAGATATTAATTTTGACTTTTTCCCTTTTCAGGAGCAGCGCCAACTCCAGTGGGCTCTCAAGGAATCTGCATTGATGTACGCTGCAAAGTGAGTGAGGCTCCTTTTCTGAGAATGACTTCATTTTGTTCATTAGATAGGAATAGATTTTTAAAGAAAATCTTTTATATGAAAAATATTCAACAGCACTTAAAGCAGGTCATTTTGATTATTGATATTGAAAAAAATACGTTTAATGAATCTAACAGAATAAATAAAGGAAATTTTCCGGCATTTTTACTGATTTTCAGTCAATTATTAATAAAATATTCTACTAAAATATGGAGGACTTTCATTAAAAACACTGAAAAAAATATTTTCAAACAAAAATATAATTTAATTTTTCACCTCTATGGATATATACTGTTTACGATTCATTAAATATTATTGCGTTATTTAAAAATTTAAAATTTTTAGTAATATATTTTTTATCTAGTGTTCATATTTTCTCTCGCTCTCAGCAGAGGTTTTCATTTATAAAAATAGTTTTTTATTATATACTTATAAAATATGCAATTAATAAAAAATTCACATACTATGTTTAAAAATTTAAATTGTTATTCTAAAATTTGATAGTTTTGGTATTTTTCAAGATGATTCTTCTCAAATATTATGATTTTTTTTTCAGATATGACAGCGATGACTAGCTTCTTAACAATTTGCAGCATCTACAGCTGCTGTGGCATTGTGGGAGGGAGGTGGGCCAAGAAGCGCTTTAACATCTACTGCAGTATAACCATACCGTACTGAAAAGTAAGAATATTTCACAAAAAGGTTTAAAATATACCTTGTTAAGAAGAAAATTACTTTTAGGTTTTTACACAATTTGAAAGTACAATTTAAAATTTAAACAAAAATCCTGTTTAGATTGAAATATTCATAAACAATTAATACTTACTTCAATAACTTCAGGAGTTTGGGAAATAGACAAAATTTTAAATGTGTTTTAACGTAGGTCTTCAAAATAATAATTTTTTTTTTATAGAAATGGTTTTTTAAACCGTATACTGAATTTTCATCTTTGAAAATTATAAGCAATAACTAGGTATTAATTTTGACTTTTTCGCATTTCAGGAGCAGTGCCAACTCGAGTGGGCTCTGAAGGACTATGCATTGATGTATGCTGCAAAGTGAGTAAGGCTACTTTTCTTTCATTTTGTTCACTAAATAGGGAAAGAGTTACTTAAAAATATTTCAAATGAAAAATATTCAACAGTACTTAAAGCAGGCTATTATGGTTATAGATATAGAAAATAAATACGTCTAATGAATCTAACAGAATAAATAAGGGACACTTTCCTGCAGTTTTACTGATTTTCAGTCATGAGCAATCAAATACTTCAATACTAAAATATGGAGAACTTTCATTAAAAACACTGGAAAAAATTTTTAAACAAAAATATAATTTTTTTTCATACCTAGGGATCTATACTATTTACGATTCATTAACGTTCATTACGTTAGTTAAAAAATTTTAAAAAATTTAGCAATATATTTTTTTATCTAGGGTTCGTACTTTCTCTGGTTCTCTATAGATGTTTTCATTTATAAAATCGTTTTCTTATTACATACTTATAAAACATGCAATTAATAAAAAATTCACACATTACCTTTTAAAATTTAAATTGTTACTCTAAAATTTGATAATTTTAAGTATTTTTCAACTTGATTTTTCTCAAAAGTTATGAATTTTTTTTCAGATATGACAGCGTTGACTAGCTTCTAAGCAATTGGCAGCATCTACAACTGTTGTGGCATTGCGGGAGGGAGGTGGGCCGAGAAGTACTTCAACAGCTACAGCAACATAGCCACACAGCCTGAAAAAAGGAAGGATACCTACAATTTATTTAATTATCCAACATCCGTGCTTGGATTCTTAACCATTTTAAGCCGAGCCTCTCAGTACCGACTGACGGCGTCTTCGGATATTCATCCAGTCTAGTGTATTGGAGCAGATAGTCACCATCCAGTTTGCCATAGCCACAGAATAGGCAGGCCTCGGCTGTGTCCAGGTGCCTCGGGATCGGACCCACAGTGGTCAGAGTATACCATAGCTTTCCAAGGCACTTGATTTCTTGGGTCACGGCAGTATGTCTATGTGTGCATGTGGAAATAATGCTCTGTGTTCTTCTCAAGGCCAAGAAGAATTCTAATTCAAACGTCTCGGCTCCCTGTTTGGCCTTTTGGTTCACTCGCTCAGTGTGTAGCTTCACAAACAGCCAAGAACTCATCATCGCAATTGGTGGCGTTTTTTCCATGGAATACTTATAATACTAACAAGCGCATTAAAAAGAATCATAAGAAGTGTACCAGGACTTGACACGTATCAAATACAAAGTTGAATACAAGAATCCCGGCATATGTTTACTCTTTTTGAAGTGCTCCTACCACGGAGAAGAGGAACGGAATTACGTAAAGAAACGAAAAAAGCGAATAACCTTTAAAAACTTTTACTAAGGACAAACGATGTTGACCACGAGATTGTTGGCTCTAAGTCAAATCCAAAATTTTGTCCTCATTATCGCTTGATACTCATTATAGATATTTGTTCAAAATTAATTTAATTCAGATGAAATGGTAACGAAGTGATCAAATAGTTGTTAAAACAGATAATTAACGTACATCTCTTAACCATGATTAAAAATAGTTGGAAATTTAATGGTGAGGTCTGTTTCACTACTGAGTTCCTTGAATCCATCAATATGCTACGAAATAAAAACGACTACAACATCAACTATTTATAATTAAATATTCATTGTAATGACAATAGAAATATAAAAAAAATAAAGAATTTAAAATATGTACGCAGTGCTTTTTTAAAGACTTAGCCTAAAATTTTTACACAGAGAAAAGTGAACTATTAAACGCCGGATGCAACAAAGAAACATTTTACGTACACGAATAAAAGACGAATAATTACATTATATTTCGAATATAAAAATAATGACATTGACTCCAGTTTTTGTTTTAACTCTCAACCCCTAAAATTTCCTCCCAAACACTCTGGACTTAAAAGGTTTGACCAGAATATTAACGAAAATTGCAAATAACAGGAGAGTATATTACTATCACCAAAAACCACCTTCAAACAACCACCTCAAAACGACATTGAAAAGAATTGAAGGCACGTCGAGTCACCTGAATTGTGATTGTTTTGGAGTTAAGAGTATGCAAAATCCCGCTGCATTGTGTGTTATTCCTATAAAAAAGCAAACAGGGAATGAACTCTAAATGCATTTCAATGCGGCAATAAAGAATGCCTGCATTTGTATTGCAGAGAAAAATAAAACTGTGTTGCGTTATTTTGCAGCTTCGAATTTCCAATCAGTTGAGTGAAAGAGAAAAGATTTAGAGGCGATCAAATTATAAACGAATTATTGTTAGTTTAATGCTATATAGATAGAAATCATGGTTGTCAACATATAAGGAAGATCTTCTGTCATTGTTACTTTCCAATACGATAAGTGGTTATCACGGTACTTTGAAAAGATCGTGAACTTTTCAGAACTTCAATCTATTCAATTTGAAAAATATGATTTTCTGACAACATGATGATGAAGCAAGATTTGTACGGCACATCTCCCTTTGTTAATGGAACACTTCCTTAATGAGAATTTATTTTTATAAGACAAATGATTAATGAATTCTCTTGCTGTTATTTTCGATATAAATGGTAAAAGAAAGGAATTATAAAAAATAAATGATGGTCTGTTTGGTAAAGGCTTTATTCAATGGAGTAAATCATAATTATGAAGAATCTTCAATTATACTTTAGTTCTAACTCCTTACAAATTTGTTCCATACACATTCATGGTTCTTTTCCTAAATATATACATTTTCGAAAAACTGAGTTACAACAGGAGCATTGAAACTCTACATTATTGATTACATCTACAGCTTTCAGAAGACACAGACTAGAAATGAAAATTCAGAAATTAAAGTAATGTTTTAAAGGAAGCTTACAGACATGAACAAAACAAGAGATGTTACACACTTCCAATGAATTTCCGTGTTCAAATGTACTTAAAATAAAAAATAAAAACTTCCGAATATTTTCCATGCTTGAATAATTTGTACTCAAAACGGCTTTTAAATCATACATTAATCCTTTTTGTTTACTTTTTGATATTTATTTCTTTTTGCTTTCATAATAATATACTTTAAAAATTGGTAAAAGGTTTTTATATTTTTTCACTGTAAGACATGTTTTGCTATAATTTTTTTAATTAGATATGGCAAAAATAATATGCTGAACAAAAAACATTTCACGCCGAGAAAACTGAGTAAACTTTCTATTGAAAATATATAAAAACATAGATGGAATACTAATCATTCTCTTTTCGCATTTCATCTGTTCATTAAAAAATTTGGCGTGAAATATAAATGAAGATATAAATAGCGATTTTTATTAAATAGTAGTTCAAACTCAAGGTAAGAATGTTGTACTAGTTTCTATGACACGTTATGCTAAAATGAAAGTTGTAGTCGTGATTTAATTTTTCCATATAACAAATAGATAAACAAAAATGCATATTTAAAGAGCTCAATCAGTTGATTAAGTCGACAGCTAAAAAGGGTCTCTGTGTAATGCTTTGATCCATATAATAATAAACCGATCTATGCAAAATTTTACATAGAATATCTTTAATTAACAGAAGGCTATGTTTTTCCATATCTTTAACAAGTATTTAGAAAATCATTTTTTTAAAAGCTTTTATTTAACTTACAATGTATGCGTGTAATTTGTTCGGGTGGAGTCTTGCAACTCAAATTTTGAAGCTATCTTCATTGCAGTGAGCTGAAATTTTGTATACACGTTTAGTTTGGATGGAAATGTATGTTTTGATCATTTATATTCCGATATTGCAGTTAATTGAAAAGATATTTATTAAAACGTTAAACTTGTTTTGGGCGCCAACTTCGACATGTCTGCATTTACAACAATGACAATAGTTGGCGTCGAAAATTGGTTTTCAGCCAACCTGGAATTTCATAACGTTGCACTATTGACTGTATTAATTAACTTTGTCTAAAAATAATTACATTTCTACAATGTAAAAATAATCTAATTTCTACAACGTATGCAATTTTTTTACAAATTTCTATCTATTTTCTTGGATTTAAATTCAAAAAAAAAAGTAGAGCTATTTTTCAAGTACATTGGTGCATTGTATACTTTCTCAACACCTTCCAAGTTAAATTGAGATGGAGCATTGTAGAAATTCTTTAAAAAAATTATCTAACTTTAATTTATGAAACTCAGACAAAAAATAATTACAGAATCGGAAAGATCCTTTACTTTTGTTCGGATACGGTATAATGTTTTTTACGAAATAATAATATTTGTATTTCTTATGATTTTTTCTAAATAAGTCAAAATCGAGGCGCTTTTATGAAAATAATGTGTAAATCGTTGCGCATGATTTTTTTTTTGTTTAAATGAATCGACATTCCGTACTAAAACAGCTCATGCTTTGCTTTCTTAGAATCAGTCATTTAAAAAATAAAATGCAAAAAACTTTTTTTTTACCATTTTTCAAAAAATAATCAAATTTTTAATTAAACATTTAATAACTTCGTCATTTATGAAGAAAATCTCATAAAACTTTTTTTCGTGTGCTGGACAATATTACCCAAGATCTGTACGAAGATTGAAAAAATTGCTTTAAAATTACGGATTTAAGCAAAAATTGTGTTTTTCGTCTTGTAAACTTTTTGCGAGAATTCATTTAGCTCGACTGTTCGAAAATAACCGGCAAACACCTAGCAACAATGATGCATTGAATGAAATGAACAGACTGAGAAACCTGTCCAGTGATAACTAAAAAGTGAAAAATAAATTAAAAGTAAAAAACCTTTTTTAAAAACAAGCTTTATTTAAACGCGCTAAAAAAATAAAAAAAAAATTTCTTTAAAACTTTTTTTACTACCAACTTATAACGTCATTACACAATTTATATGATATAAAAGCTTGTCGAGAGATTTGCCTCTACAGATAAACAAGTAAATTAAATAACTTGATCTGTTTGATTTTAATTTTTAAAAAATTCAAACTAAGTAAATAAGAGTACTTTAATCTCGCGATGAGCTTTTATATCATATAAATTTGTGTAATGACGTTATAAGTTGATAGTGAAGAAAGTTTTAAAGAAAAATTTATTTTATTCTTTTTAGCGCGTTTAAATAAAAGCTTGTTTTAAAAAAAGTTTTTTTAACTTTTAATTTATTTCCTCTTGAGTGCATTACATGATTTTCTCCTGTCAACTATTAGTTCAAATCGCTTCTCTAAAATAGGCTCTCTTAAAAGATGCGGTTGCTCCGTGCTTTAAATTTCTCGCGGTTAATATCCCCCGGGACTTTCTGAGGCGACAACAGCATGATCTTATACAAAAGGGAAAAATAACTATTTTACTGAATTTTAGTCTATAGCTGGATTAACGAAAGCAATGATTAATTGGATGTTTGCTGGTAAAATTAGAGTTATCAAAACAACATATCAATTAATCAAACAGGAATAAATGAAATTTTTTAAATAAAATAAAATTCTGTAATTATTAAAAAACGAAGAATAGTTTATAGTTTTAAGCGCGATTTTAACACCAACAGGAACCGAAGATGTGTGGTCAGAAATTGCTTTAGTTTTATTATTATTCATGATTATTTTATTAGTTACCTAAGCGGACTAAGCCCATTGTACAAATTTTACTACTGTTCATACTTATTCTTCAAATTGTAAAACTGTAATCTGCATGTATTATGTAGAACTATTCATGCGCAATACTCTATAATGTTATGACTAAAATTGCCTCATAATTACGCATTATATAGGACAAAATCATTGACTTGTCAATGTTTATTATTATTCCCTCTTTCTTTCCATGGTAGGTATTGCAATCTGCTGTACTAAGTTTACATTTGTATTAAGGGGACTCCTCTTTGCCCTATCTGTCACTTCAATGAAAGTTTTTCGAAATTTTGATGTACATGTTTTCGTTTCATGATCCCAACACAAGGATGTTTTCATGTGCAATGACCTATACCAATTTCTAGATCGTCTTCTCTTTTTGGAATTTCTGCTCTCTGACCAAATGGTCTTAGAAAATTAGAAACTTTTTATCCAGCGTTACAAATAAATGCATAGGTGGATTTTTTCTTTTCTAAAATTGTGTTGTGTAAATATATGTTCTAATCTAAGCGAAAACGTGTTCAAGCTCATTTATTAAAGTCACACACTTTAGATAGTATATATATAAAACACGATATCTGTTGGAGTCGTACCAGGTGGATATTTTGTTTAGTAACGCTTAATATCCGGCCCGTACCAATTACATATGATGATTATAAACAAGTCCGGGCGTCCAATGTTTCGCGAAAAGACCGCGGCCTCATGATACAAATTTTGAATTGCTCTTGAACTACAATGATATGCGCGATTGTAAAATTATTACTCTAAATTCATCAGAAGTATTTATATCTAAATTTTTTAAGATATATATATATATATAAGTTCTATCAATTCTTGCGTATATCTTGTACTCAGGATCATCTTAAGACTTGTTGAGACCCTAGGCCCCTACAAATGTAGACCCCCCCCCCAATGAACCTTAAAAGTAGATAGTATACAGCACACGATATCAAATACTCGTACGAACACTAATCCTAAACAACAAATGTATATGACTAACATTCGCACAAATCCTTTTAAATCCTACGTCTCTTTAAAATAATAAGTAATTATGTTGTATGGTGATACAACTAGGCCTATACATGGTCGACTGTCCTCACATAAAAATACAAACTTGCCATTGTTGCCTGTTGACACATAACGTCCAGAATTCCCAGTTTTTTTTGAATAATGCATCTGGAAGTAACAGTTTACTGTTAAAACTATTTGAATTATCATTTTATCAAGGCTTAGCTGAGAACGAGACGAGGACCCCACTTATACTGAATCCTCGGAAACGAGTCCATTTGTCCCATGCATTAAGATGTCCCTGATTGAACCCATTTGTGATTGGTTCGATGGAAAGTAATACAAACGTTCTCATTCAATTCTGTCTTTCCGTAGCAATATGATTAAATTATTTTGATGTGAAGTTTAAATTACTTTGAGCAGGCCATTGTATTCCAGCAGTTAAGATTACTCAGTTCATGACCGGAAAAAAATCAATTGCTTCGTAAATATATCTTTTGAAATATCTAAACTGTTACTCCGAGGTACATGCGTAAATTGTAACATAATAAAACAAAAAATAATTAATGATGCACAAGCAGGTTGATGTTTAAAACTCCAGTTAGGATGTTGACTTTGTATTTTGATGGCTATTTTGAATGTAGCTAGTATATTGCCAATCTCTTATTTATTGCTAGAGGAAGATATAAATAAAAAACATCGTTGAAAAACAATCTTTTATTAAAATTTTATGGGCAGAAATTCTTATTTGCATATGCATTTTAACACCATTAAATAAAAAATTTAAATTACATTTTTATTTCCTTAATTAATAATAAGATGTAGACATACAAAAGTTCTTTTATAAAACTATTTAACAACAAAAAAGTAGCTATATTATGAAGACATCAAAACAAAATATTGTGGCCGGAATCTAATTATGAGAGATAATTCGTTCATTGTTACATATGCAATTACTTATCTATTATATTATATTATTTTTGATGGAATATTTTTCACATATGTTAGATTTCTTTTATTAAAATAAGTAAAATTTGTTATTTTCTTTTCTCTCTTTCATTAACTCTCTCAATTTCTCTCTCTCCTTGTCTCCTCTCTCTCTCTCTCTATATATATATGTATATATATATTATATATTTATGTATATATTTTTGAGAGAAACAAAGTTCTATATATTTCGTGAGATATGTGAGATTTCACGCATTTTGAGAGATATGAATTAAAAGAAAAGTTTTATGAATTAAATTTTGCATTACAATATAATATTAAAGAATATATTTTCTGGTAACTAACATAAATATTGGCGGTTTTCTAGAGACGATATAAGCAGGGTGTTGCCGGACTTCACTGATATAGTCAGGGGAGTTATAGTAGGCAGCATGGAGATGACAAATCATCATAGAACTTGTAATATAACATCTTACAGCATTGTTTTTATTTGTTTATTTATTTTTTGCATTAAAATTTTACCGATCTTTGTTCCCTGATAGACTCGATCGCTGTATTTCTGCTAGTTATGTTTAACAAATAAATATTTTCAATATAAAATAAACATACAGAAAAAATTAAATAAAACATTCTTAGCGCAATTATCTTTACTATCCATAACTCTAATATATCCACTAACGAGTACCTGGAACATTTTAGTCAAATAACAAGTTCAGAGAAGAATACAATATTTCTCTTTTTCTAAATTGTCCCCAAAGTCAAATCCCTAGACATTTCATCTTAGACGCTCAGTATTCTATATCACAAATAATAATCCTATTGTAACTTTTCCATTTTTGCGCACACAAAATCCTTTAATGGTAAATAGAAATAAAACTAATTAAGAGAAAAGAGTTTTTTAAATGTAATATATGATTTTATAAATATTTCAATTGCAGAAAAAGATAGACTTTATTTAAATGACAAAAGGATTTCAGTAATTCAAAGGATAAAAAACTTTGAGTTTTATGTATATGCAGGTAGTCAAATTTGAATCTGAATGTAAGGAGAGTTAATAAAAGAATAATCTTTCGAAGGAATGAGAAACTTTTTTCTTAATGGTGTAGACATTTGAAATAATTCAGCAGAGGGATTTAAAATAAAGTATGTATGAAAAACCCCGTCCAGAATATGTTATCTAATTACTTAGCTACATTTCTTTAAAGTTTATTCTATACTTCAAAACAGTGAAATGCATTTTAAATGTGCTAAATTTGTTATTCGAGGATTTGCTTTTTATTTAAAATTAATAAGATTTTTAAAAACTTTCTAGAGATAGAGAGAGGGAGAGAGAGAAAGTGAGAAACTTCTTACGTACACTAATTAATCCACGCACACACACAGAGAGTGAGAGAGGTTTTTGTTGATGATCTTAAAGTTTTAAAACATAATATATACTAAACAGATAGTTAAGTGCCATAATGAACCCAACAACAAACAACCTCAAACGGTACAAAAAATGATGAATTTTAGCATCTGCAACCTAATAGGATACTGTTCTCCAACTTTCAATGTTTGAGTCCTAAATTTCCATTGTAATTTTCACCACACCCCTCTATACAATAACAATATATTGAATTCAATAATAATATATTTTGACTCTAAAACTACTATATGACTTTAATTATAAACCTTGTAAATTATCAAGATTATTAAATTTTGTATATAATTTTATATATGACAAGCCCATGGGGATCACTGGTAAATATTAAATAGTCTAGTATTGTTAAATTATTTATCAAATACGTTGTTTAGTATGATACACACATATTAAGTATATTATTCTGATGTAAATGCGTATTTTTTTGATAATGCTAGAATGTATTCGTTTTGCTTCTTTTCTGTTAACTAATTATTTTTTTAAATAACCCTGATTCCAATTTTTCAATATGCTTATACCCCAACAGTTTGAGAAGCACTATGATAGGAAATCAATGAGTAAAAACTACATGCAATCACAAATAAAGTATTATTGGAATTATCTCATAAAGAGATAATTTTGTTCAAGCAACCGCTTAAACATGAATTCTATGTTTCTAATAATCGTATCAGACATCACGAATTTGGTCAGAATAGCAAAAGATGTCTTAATGTTTAATTTTTTAGTAGATTCGTAAAAATAAGTTTTGCTTTTTGAA